>JAJSOF020000035.1:9764914-9869914 GCA_025594305.2 Periplaneta americana
TTTGTGAAAAGTGTAAACTCCATTATGACATATGAGAATTTGACAGGTAAACTCGGTGAAACGTTTGGATTTAAATTGAACGATCGTGGAGAAGTGCTTGACAGAAAAAAAAGTTTTTTCGTGTTTAGTGATGCAGGAAACATTGTTACTAAACGTAGAGCGGCACTTAATTCGGAGCATGAGAATGCACTCACATGTTTAAAATCATGGATGAAGCAGTATTAACTAGGTGAGTCTTCATACTTTTTGTTATTTATGTTTGTCTCAAAAATTCCCGGAGAAATTGACACAATAAATTATAAGCCTCATAATAAATATGTTGGTAAATAATTAAAATAGTTGTTTTGTAATATAACGATACAATATATACAGATATACAACATTTAATACTTATGCTTATCACTGAACACAAGTTAAATTTGACAATAATTGTGTATTACAGTATATTAAAACATTTTTTTTTCAAATCGGTTAAATTCAAATAGTTAAACGATTAAATATTTGATCGATCAACAGCACTAAAATAAATAAATATTCATTCATTTATAGTTCATTCATAGTGTTCTGCTCAAGGGCAGGTCTTTCCTTGCAAATCCAGCATTCTCCAGTCATTCCTATTTTCTTCTTCCTCTTTGTCTCTGCATATGATCCATATATCTTAATGTCATCTATCATCTGATATCTTCTTCTGCCACGAACTCTTCTCCCGTTCACCATTCCTTCCAGTGCATCCTTCAGTAGGCAGTTTCTTCTCAGCCAATGACCCAACCAATTCCTTTTCCTCTTTCTGATCAGTTTCAGCATCATTCTTCGTTTATGAAGTCCAATGTGGTTTTGTCGCATTTTTGGACATTTCCATTGAAAGTTTCTTGCATTTTTAGAAGTCTAGTAGCAAATGCGATAAATGCAACTGTGGCTTAACCTTGCTTTACATAGCCTACGTATTGTATATTCAACAGCAATGGAAAAGGTTCAATCCAAGCCTCCTCTTCACAATCCACTTCATGTAATCTCAGTTCCACAAGTAAAGAACCCTGTCCCAGCACTACTCATACATACTGTAGATGACAATCGTTGACAGGCCATGTAGGGCCAGCTTTTGCTACTGATTGGGTTCTTTCCACTATTTTACCAAATATGATGATTTTAAAAAATGTTCCTTTCATCTTCCGAGTGCTGTGTGAATTATGTCACAGTTACTGATTTTCCGTTTCTATACCTACATAATATTTCACTTCAAGAATACTAGACAAGATAAAATGGACAATCATATTGATTAGCCAGACAACATATGTTCAGTTTATCTATAGTATTAGACTAAATGAATAAATAAATACAGACTTTCAAACCTTCAATTTGTTTCTAAAATGATGAAACGCTTATATTTACAACTGAGTATTATGCCTACACTTGACTTCTGTGAAGTACAAACACATAATCTGAACATTTTCTCGCCCTCTTCTACTTACTTACTTACTGGCTTTTAAGGAACCCGGAGGTTCATTGCCGCCCTCACATAAGCCCGCCATCAGTCCCTATCCCGTGCAAGATTAATCCAGTCTCTACCATCATATCCCACCTCCCTCAAATCCATTTTTATATTATCCTCCCATCTCCATCTCGGCCTCCCCAAAGGTCTTTTTCCCCTCTGGTCTCCCAACTAACACTCTATATGCATTTTGAATTCCCCCATACGCGCTACATGCCCTGCCCATCTCAAACGTCTGGATTTAATGTTCCTAATTATGTCAGGTGAAGAATACAATGCTTGCAGTTCTCCATTCTCCTGTAACTTCATCCCTCTTAGCCCCAAATATTTTCCTAAGAACCTTATTCTCAAACACCCTTAATCTCTGTTCCTCTCTGAAAATGAGAGTCCAAGTCTCACAACCATACAGAACAACCGGTAATATAACTGTTTTATAAATTCTAACTTTGAGATTTTTTGACACCAGTCTAGATGACAAAAGCTTTCAACCGAATAATAACACGCATTTTACATATTAATTCTGCGTTTAATTTCCTCCCGAGTGTCATTTATATTTGTTACTGTTGCTCCAAGATATTTGAATTTTTCCACCTCTTCGAAGGATAAATCTCCAATTTTTATAGTTCCATTTCGTACAATATTCTGGTCACGAGACATAATCATATAGGCCTACATACTTTGTCTTTTCGGGATTTACTTCCAAACCTGTCGCTTTACTTGCTTCAAGTAAAATTGCCGTATTTTTCTAATAGTTTGTGGATTTTCTCTTAACATATTCATGTCATCCTCATAGACAAGCAGCTGATGTAACCCGTTCAATTCCAAACCGTGTCTGTTATCCTGAACTTTCCTAATGGCATATTCTAGAGCAAAGTTAAAAAGTAAAGGTGATAGTGCATCTCCTTGCTTTAGACCGCAGTGAATTGGAAAAGCATTAGATAGAGACTGGCCTATAGGGACTCTGCTGTAAGTTTCATTGACACACATTTTAATTAATCGAACTAATTTCTTTACAATACCAAATTCAATAAGTATATTATATAAAACTTCTCTCTTTACCGAGTCATATGCCTTTTTAAATCTATGAATAACTGATGTACTGTACCCTTATACTCCCATTGTTTCTCCAATATCTTTCGAATACAAAAAATCTGATCAATAGTCGATCTATTACGCCTAAAACCACACTGATGATCCCCAATAATTTCATCTACGTACGGAGTTAATCTTCTCAAAAGAATATTGGAGAAAATTTTGTGCGACGTCAGCAAAATTGATATTCCTCGAAAGTTACCATAGTTAGCCCTTTCCCGCTTCTTAAAAATAGGTACAATTATGGACTCCTTCCATTGTTCTGGTACAATTTCCTTTTCCCAAATAGCGAGTACAAGTTTATAAATTTCGCTAGATAATGCTCTTCCACCCTCTTGTATTAATTCTGCTGGAATTTGATCGATCCATGTGCGAAATATCGAGAGCATTGAAACATCGTAATGAAAGACTCTGATGGGCGGGGAAGAATGAACTGTTCAGTGTTCATGTCAAACAAGTTCGCAGTTCAATCACTGTTTATCACCGTGATCATCCGCATTTCATCAGCTAAGTACAAGATCTCATCATAACAATTTACTCATTATACCCTACCACAAGACATCTTTATATTCTTCATCTTATACAGTTTCAGTTGCTAGAAATTGGAACTCGCTTCCGAGTGATATAAGGGGTTGTTGGACAATAACTTCATTTAGGTCAAAATTACATAAATTCTTACTTAACAGATTAATTGCTGATTAATATTTGTTACTCATAATGAAACTAACATCTGTCCATTCTTATTATTATCATTAATTTCTCTAAATAGATTTACAAAACCTCTAATAGCAATTACATTAATATTTTCATTATAAAAATATATTTTAGATTTATATATATTTTTTTTCTCCCTTTAACATAGTCCTAGTAAGCTTATATTAAATTAATAATTTTCATCATTTTGCTAGCTATCTCAAATGAAGGGTACACGGGAAAAACGATCAAGGTCCACCAAAAATCGAAATAGAGTTAATAATGCTATCTTATAGTGGAAAGGAAGTACTATCATGTGGTCTAGCTAGTAATAAGAAATCATCGTTCTTGACATTCCACTACGTCAATTTCTATTAAATACACACATAACAAAGTATTAAGTGCTTAAATTTTAAAATTCGTTTTTCTCGAAACTTTCTAAAATGGACCTTGATCGTTATTCCCGTGTACCCTTCAAATATTAAATTAATTATAATTGATTGAATTAAATTAGCTCATAAATTACTTTTACCTTATAGGTTTATCTAAATTTAAATAAATACATATGTAGTCCGCTAGTCGTTAAAATTGAAGAATATTGCTGGAGAACCTTTTAAGTGTAGTGTAAATATTTGTAATTTAAATATTGATTAAGGCTGGTTGAGTGGAAGAGAAGGCCTTATGGCCTTAACTCTGCCAGCTAAAATAAAACATTAAACATTATTATTATTATTATTATTATTATTATTATTATTATTATTATCATAAATGAGCAATCGAACAGTGATCACAAAACAGCAGTTTATCCCATCGCTACATGCATATCTTTAACCTTCAAGCAATAAAACATGCAAAGGGATCCGCCCTCTAGTGGTAAGAGATATGAAGAAGCAACTTGCCTGTGTCAGGTGACGGGCACCCATCGCAGGAGCACCGCTATGAGCTGCACGAGGACTAGGCAGTGTACGGCGGGGGCCCCACTAGCGGGGGGCACCCCCGGAGCCTCGGGTTCGGGGGGCTCGGGGGGCGGCGGCTCCCTGTGGAAGCAGAGGCGGGCCATGTTGGTCCTGATCCTCGGGCAGTCGTACTCCTCGCGGCCGTCGCAGCGGCAGGAGTTGAGCTTAGCCGCCTTCTCCTGGCGCCGCAGGATGGAGATGCTGTTGTTGCAGCGGTGCGTGCACTTCTTGCCCTGGAACATGGCGCGGCAGAAGCGGTTGTAGTAGTCTAGCGCCGTGGAGCACAGCGCGTCGGCGGCGCAGATCCACTGCGCGATGCGGCAGGTGACGACCGTCTCGTTCTGGGTCGCCAGCAGCACGTGCGGCCGGCAGATCTCCACCTTCCGCTTGGACTCCTCGCAGAACTCGTCGGTACACGAGCACGTCATGAGGTCCTTGCCCTCCTCGGTGGACGTGAGCGCGATGAGGGCGTGCTGGCAGGTCTCGGGGCACGACGTCCCGGGCCCATGCAGCACCGCCGAGCACCCCACGATGTAGTTCTGCAGCGCCATGCCGCAGCCCGTCCGGTAGGCGCACTTGAGGCGGGCCTCCTCGCAGGACGAGGAGCAGCCGGCCGCGCGGAGCAAACACCACAGCGCCATCGCCACCAGGGGGAACATCACCTGCAACAACGGGCCGTTAGTTGAGGATATCATGGAGGAGCAAACACCACAGCGCCATCGCCACCAGGGGGAACATCACCTGCAACAACGGGCCGTTAGTTGAGGATATCATGGGAGGAGCAAACACCACAGCGCCATCGCCACCAGGGGGAACATCACCTGCAACAACGGGCCGTTAGTTGAGGATATCATGGGAAGAGCAAACACCACAGCGCCATTGCCACCAGGGGGAACATCACCTGCAACAGCGGGCCGTTAGTTGAGGATATCATGGGAAGAGCAAACACCACAGCGCCATCGCCACCAGGGGGAACATCACCTGCAACAACGGGCCGTTAGTTGAGGATATCATGGGAGGAGCAAACACCACAGCGCCATCGCCACCAGGGGGAACATCACCTGCAACAACGGGCCGTTAGTTGAGGATATCATGAGGATCGCCACCAGGGGGAACATCACCTGCAACAACGGGCCGTTAGTTGAGGATATCATGGGAGGAGCAAACACCACAGCGCCATCGCCACCAGGGGGAACATCACCTGCAACAACGGGCCGTTAGTTGAGGATATCATAGGAGGAGCAAAAACCACAGCACCATCGCCACCAGGGGGAAATTCACCTGCAACAACGGGCCGTTAGTTGAGGGTATCATGGGAGGAGCAAACACCACAGCGCCATCGCCACCAGGGGGAACATCACCTGCAACAACGGGCCGTTAGTTGAGGATATCATAGGAGGAGCAAAAACCACAGCGCCATCGCCACCAGGGGGAACATCACCTGCAACAACGGGGCGTTAGCCTTTCGAGAATATTTGTAGGTGATGGATACCAGAGGTCTGCATCGGACGTTTTCGCTCGAGCGCCAAGTAGTTCATAGCATAATCCGATAGGTAGCGCACATGCATGATGGGTAAAATTGTCACGAACGATAAATCCTCGAACGGTATAAGCCGAGCGTTAGACATTCGTTCTTGTTACAGTGATGAACTGTGTAGTAACATCATAAACGTTTATCATTTCAAAACTTTGCACTGTTTAACTAACTTTCCATACAGTAACGTGCAAATTAATCCGAACAACGTAATTACTTATGCAAAAACACTCAAACGGGATAAAAAAAAAGGGTCTAAGACATACCTCAGTAATCTATGTGGCCTCCCTTGTTCCTAATAACAGCTCTGAGACGATTTGGCATGGATTCCACTAATTTCCCACAAATATTCTTCATTTCTTCATCGTGAAACCATACACCAATGAGGGCACAAATCATCTTCTCCTTTGTAGAACAATCCATTTTTTGCATTCTTCTTTTGCAAATTGACAAATTGGGGTTCATGTCGGGTGAGTTGCTTGGCCAGGGAGTATCTGAATATTCTTCTTGTTGAAGAATTCTGTAGTTTTTCGAGACGTATGGCATGGTGCCAGGTCTTGTTGGAACACACCTCTGCCATCCGGAAATGATTTTTGCAGCTGGGGTACGATTCTGGTTTCCAATAAGTGAATATATTTGTCAGAATTCATCATTCCCTTGATAGGTATTAATGCTCCAGGCCCTTCATGTGTAAAACAACCCCAAAACATTACTTTAGGGGGTATTTGGGTGCTTGTTGGAGATGAGCTGCTGTTATTTTTCGGATCCTTTCCGTACGTAAGAAACACGGTGGCCGTGGACCTCGAAATGAGACTCATCGGAAAAAGTACATTCTTCCAGTCATTCACTGTCCAGTGTTGATGTAATTTTGCTCACATTAAGCGTTTTTGCACATAACAGGGGTCAGCAGTTGCTTCTTAATAGGCTTACGAGCCCTTCGTCCAGCTTCCAAAAGCCTACGCCACACTGTTGTGACGTGAATATTCGCCCCAGTGGTAGCCATTAACTCGAAGTCGACAGCAGTTAGTATAGGATTTAATTTACTTTTCCTGACAATTAAACGATCATCTGCAGGTGAAGTCTTGCTTTTCCGGCCACAGTTTCCTTTTTTCTGGGGTGTGATGGATCCAGTCTCCCTGTATCGTTTTATGATCGAATTAACAGTAGCCAAACCGATGTGACATTCTGCAGCAATTTGCCTCTGTGTCATAGAAGAATGCTCTGCTAATGTTATAATTTTAGACCGTTTTCGTGGAGTTGTATCCATTTGTGAAGACGACAGAATGTACACAGGATTGCAGTATTAAGTCTTCAACACAACTGAAATGTTTATAAGTACAAAACGACAGGCAAAAGTCATATATTATAAAAAAAATAACGACAGATCTTCAACAATGGAATTACACGTACTACAGATGTCAATTAAAGCGGTATGAGCAGCTGTGAGGCCAACAATGACAGAAAATGTAAAAATATGTCGTGTTCGGATTAATTTGCACGCTACTGTATGTATGTATGTATGTATGTATGTATGTATGTATTTATTTATTCACACTGAAAATGGGTAAATACCAGTGGCGGCTGATTAAGTGAGACCGGGCCTCAGTCACTGGACTTAACTAAAATAAAATTTTGTGTGTTTATATAATAAACAATATCATCGAAATGATAGCCGTCGAAATCTTGGATTTAAAATATTGGCATCCTAATCAATTCAAATGAACAAAAAAGAAAATGTAAATTAATGTTAAAAATACATAATGAAATTTAAAAAAATAATATTCTGCGACAAGATTTGGTAGCTATCCAAACGATAAAAATTCATTGAAAATAAATAATATACATTGAATATTATAAAGATGAATAGAGATGGTGATTGATGATGTTCCATGAAGATTTTAAAATGATTGATGCAATTGTCTGAAGAGTCTTTTCAGGAACCTTTAATTTTCTGAGGATCTCCAATGTAAATTTGGGAATTGTTCCTCACGCACCAAACATAAAGCCAATGACATTCCAATCTTGAATATTATATTTATGACTGAGATCATCATAGCATGGAAGGTAAATAGCGCATTTCTCTTCATGTACCTGCTTTGGTTGATCTTCATTAATTTCGAACCTTACAGTGGGGTCAAGAATGAGACCAGTTTTTTTTTATCTCGGTCAATTATTATGATGTCAGCACGCCGTTAGATCCTTCCGTAGAAAGATATTGAACTTCCTCATATACTTCGTATTCACCTTGTTCCCTTAATCTGTTGGCAATTATTGAGCGGACTGTGTTATGTCTGTCAATTCGCGCCCTGAGGGCAGAAATCTAGCACGTTGTGTAAAGTTTCATGCTCATTGCATTTCCTGCAATGGGTATTGCTAAGGCTTCTACCGGGGAGAAGTTATTTGAAGCATATATCGCTGTAGAAGCATTTGAAAACTTTGTGATGTAGGTAGACCTGTTTTGCAGTAAAATTTGTTCCTGAGGCCAGGATCGCTCGTGCCGGGTCTGGTTTCTGCATTTGCTGTGTCTTCGCGGGCTTTTGGGATTGCGCTTAAAACGTTATAGCTGAGGCACAATTCGCCTGGCCTCGTGGCCTGGTCAGGTTTCACTCCTCCCATCCATGGGTCGGCCTCAAGGGTAGAGTGGGGTGGGAATAGCAATGGTGACTTGTCTTCCTAAATAGGCTATAAATAACAAAAATTCCAGCAGAGACCCACACTATTCTCTCCCTTTATGTCTTAGTTTATGACGTAAGCGAGGGTGTTCTACTATTGTACTTACGAGTACAGTAATGAATCTGGACCAATGATATGTATTTCCGAAAAATATATAAACAGAAAGAAATGCGAGAAATAATGCTGGTGTAGTTAATTCATTGTTAGAGTGTCCTTTTTCGAAAAGAAATAATATTGAAAGAAAGGAAGTTTTAAATAAAGAGTGAGCCTACTGAGGTATCTACGACATCGCTGACAATTTTTCTGACAGATAATCTTAAAACGCGAGTTTCTATTGCATCCTGGTATGGGCAACATAAATGGTTATGTGGTAATGTGGTGCAAAATAAACTTCTCTCTTGGCCTTGTTTGTTGCTGTCAAAGGAAAAAAAGAAATAAATAAATAAAAAAAAAGAAAGGGGAATTTCAACACAATATGGGTTGCTTCATCACACTGAAGCTCACAGCATAATAGCAGAGAAAGATTCTCTCCGACACCAGGATTTGAACCCGGGTTTTCAGCTCTACGTACTGATGCTCTATCCACTAAACCACACCGGATTCCCATCCCGGTGCCAGATCGAATCCTCTCAGTTTAAGTTCCACCTCTAGGGTTCCCTCTAGTGGCCTACCCTTATGCATGCGTCATAGATTATGACAGTGGCACAATGTCCATACATATGCAGAGGTGCACAGAATATTTCATTACATCTATAGCAATGATTTTCAAAAATTTTAAAGTAATTCCAAAAGACTCAAAACATTCAACTGAGAATTTCTTAATTGTTCCCCTTGTTTTATAAATTCTAACTTTCAGATTTTTTTGACAGCAGATTAGATGACAAAATCTTCTCAACCGAATAATAACAGGCATTTCCCATATTTATTCTGTGTTTAATTTCCTCCCGAGTATCATTTAAATTTGTTACTGTTGCTTCCAAGTATTTGAATTTTTCCATCTCTTGAAAGGACAAATTTCCAATTTTTATATTTCCATTTCGTACAATATTCTGGTCACGAGACATAATCATATAACCTACTTTGTCTTTTTGGGATTTACTTCCAAACCTATCTCTTTACTTGCTTCAAGTAAAATTCCCATGTTTTCCCTCAACATTTGTGGATTTTCTCCTAACATATTCACGTCATCCGCATAGACAAGCAGCTGATGTAACCCATTCAATTCCAAACCCTCTCTGTTATCCTGGACTTTCCTAATGGCATATTCTAGAGCAAAGTTAAAAAGTAAAGGTGATAGTGCATCTCCTTGCTTTAGCTTGCAATGAATTGGGAAAGCATTATTATTATTATTATTATTATTATTATTATTATTATTATTATTATTATTATTATTATTATTATTATAAAAGTAGTAGTAACGAAAGTAATAAAAAAACTTTTAAAAAGTCGATGACGATAGTAATGGGGTTACACTTTAATGTCATAGCAACAAGAAGTATCAGATTATTGACGTCCATATCGCGTCACACAAAAGCCCGACACCAGCTAATCGGAGGCTGGAAGTGTTTTTATTCCTCATATGGAATTTCTCAATCGGAGATGCCGTCGCAGCGTTCTGCGTCATCTGCAATTGCTTTTGTCCTTGGTGATGGGATGGAGCTTTTTCTGTGCCTTATAAAGCACGTCATCCGCTGTAGCTAATCCCGCTGGCGGCATGTTTACAACATCGTCTTTCCTTTCATGATGTGGCTGTATTCCCTAAGAAATGGCTCACAATATCTCCAATCAAATAGAACACCACCGATCTCCTGGCGGAAATTCCTGTGTCAACGTTCACACCTCATATGAATCATCACACTACTATGTTTTCAAAAGTTGAGTTCTTTGTCCCATTCAGTCTTTATTGAAAATTATGAACTGGATATCATATCACTGATAAAGAAGCTTTGTAACCGTAGTTTGAGGCAAGAGAGATAGAAAAAATTCACACATTGTAGTCCCGCCGCTCTAATTTCCGGCAGCCAATCACGTTGCAGGTCGGCTACATTTAAACGTGTGCGTCTTGTGATTCGCTGATTCATTTCTTAAGGCTCGATAAATACTTAATATAATCGCCCGCCATTTTGGCTCTTTCGTTGCCGTTCGCAGAAAGCACACGAAGGCGTTATTTGCCGCTCAATTATTTGCTGAATTACAGTGCGTTCGATTTATTATCATAGGAACTATGACGTGATAATGTTTAACGGTGTGGCAAATAGATTCCTCGTATGGTAGCTCGGCAACGTAAGAACAAAAATGGCGAACGGTACTACCTACCTAGACTTTATAGAGCCTTTACTTTGTAAGACGTAAGCAAAGAGGAGGAGTCATGCCAGAAATAACAGCGTCGCGACTATACTAGGTGTTCAGTTCAAAATGTGTCCTGGCTCGCTGTATGCCGTCATGTGGCTAGCCGATGAGCCTAGAGAATTCATTCTTCCTACACTTCCGCAGAGGTGTATAACCTGTGAGGCAGAGAAGTTGTCTAGCAAGTACGGCGTTCATTCTGAAGAGTACTTACCGATATGTACGGTAACGCCGGTAGTGGCAGGAATGTGAACTGTTTGGAAATACGTACTGTCGGGATATGGGGAGAGGGTTAAGACGATTACTTACGTATTTGTTGTCATTAACTTCGACGGTCAACATGGACACGGAGCATTTGATTTGTGTTGTGGAATGTTACCGCACGCAACCGATGATAACAAATACCCTGCGTACGACTTGCCTGCGCAAAACACAGTTCGAAAGAGGTTATGGTAGCACACAGACGTACAGACCGCCATCTGTTGCTACGACGTTCAAGTTATACCGTACACGTTCTCAAGTTCAGATTGAAGAACGCCTTAAATAATAGGCAACTTCTCTGACATATAAGTTGAAACTCGCTTCAGATCGGTGACCCAACAACAGTGACGTCATGACGCACTTTGAAATGAACACCCAGTAGTGCCCGGTTTCTGGAAACACAGAGCGTATTCCGAATCTCACCGGTGAGCAATCCGATGGCATCACGGTGTTCCGAATTCCACCGATGACGTCATTGATGCTCCACCGGTGTCGCACCGGTGCCATCAACTTGCAGAAGTGGTGGCAGTCTCCATCAGCCGCCATCAGTGAATCTGATTGGTTCTTGTATAGGGCGGGAATTAGCAGACGAATAACATCGTGCACTGTTGTGTCATGGCGGTGTGTTCTGCTGTATTGTTTGTAATGAGCACAACGTAAAAATAATATGTTAATGGCTTATGAGCGAACATGTCAACGGACCAGTTATTACTACCGGTTCAAGAAATAAATTGTTTATGCTATCTTTTCTTTGAACGAGATGGGAGTACGAAAATTTCGCAAAATTTTGCTAGCGTAGCACAGACAACAACTTGTACAGTCGCCATGACAGCCATCGATCCTTCCAGCAGTTTTGTTCCTTATTTCGCTGCGACGTGACGTCATTGATGCCACCTAACCGGTGAGATTCGAAATACGCTGACAGTTACCTGTACATACATGTACAGATTTAAGCGCTGATATGTTTGAAACGAGTTTCGAAACAACAGTTATCGTCATCTTGACAGTTATCTGTGCTTCAACTGGTAACTGTGCCTCGGCCTGTAGTTACCTGGCTGTTAATACTGATTCGAACAAATACCGACATGCGGCGCTACTGCATTACTGTTTAGTAAACTATAATAACTGATATTAAATAATAATATAAACCGGAATTGATTAATTTACTATATCATCGGTGTAGTTAAAAAAATTTGGCGTTTTATTTACGTAACTTACGGTAAATCTTCTACTTTCTATGACATATTAGGATAATAATGTGTGTTTGTAAAGACAATTTCGAATATCTTAAGCTTAATTTTCTTCATAAACTTCAGATTCTATGTCGTCAGTCAAGGAATATTTTATTCTTGGGTGTTCTACAATACCAATGGTATTTCGGTCTCCGAAAAGTCATCTGAACACATGAAAGCATTCATATGGACGAATGTAACATATTTTATAATACCAATATGGCTGCCGTAACCAAGACAGCTGACTGTGGTTGCAGTTTTGTAGCAGAAATTACATCTAGCCCTCTCTCCACTAGTATTATTTACCTCGATGATCACGCCAAATAACAACAATTATTGTGTTTTTAATCATATTAGGATTGAGATGGAAGTGTACATGTACACTATCGTTTATCACACGGTTCCTTAATTAAAAAGCCTGCTCCTACTACTACAGAGCTCACTGTCATATTACTACTGAAAACTTCTGCAAATAAAAATAACTATAAATAACTAAAAAAATCACTAACAAAATACTAGTGGAGACATCTATGGACAACAAGAGATACTGAACTTGAAGTTACCTCGACTGTTAGTTACAAGATCTGATAAATCTACATTCAACTTTTCGGAAACTCATGAAAGTTATCAGTGCAGTCAAATTTATAAGTACAGTTCAGTACCGTAGAAGAGGGTAAAGTCGATCAAAATTTTGCAATTTTTTTAATGATATTGAGGTTATGCAATGGACGAAGTTCCTCAGAAAATAGCATGTTGTCGTCATATCCTTCGCTTATGAAGACACGTTACAAGAATTGAATTACAATCTATAAAATTTTTTTTATTTGTCTTGTGATCGAAGTTGCCTGCTTAAATAGGGTAAAGTCGATCACCATTGAATTTTTAGTTTAAGATCGATTTTAAAATATTGCGGAATAAAGTCGATCATTGTTTATGTTTTTAAAAAACAAATTAAATTATATATATATATATATATATATATATATATATATATATATATATATATATATTATTTGCTATAAGGTGTAAAAGCAATAATAATCTTCAATATATGCCTATAGCATTATATAGTGTATCTTTTGTTACTGTGATCATACTATTCGATACAATTAAGCCTATAGATCTCCATTGTACAATCGTGACTATGATTTCCAACTTATAAAACATAAAAACACATTTTAATACCTGTACTTTATATACCAACAAACAAAGTTTTAAGAATTCAAAATTTACATTGAAATACCACACTTCAATTATAATCTAAAATGCAATTCAACATTGCTTAGGTTTATATCAGATATTATTTGAAATCTTCCCCTCCTCATGTCACTTCAGAAACTACGTTGTTCCCATAGTCAGGTACAGAAGGGTGTACAAAATATGTTCCTTTGGCAGTGCTTCTCTTACGCAAGAAATTCACCATAATTTCGTCTTCCTCTTTCCCCACTATCCCATCAATATAAGCTATACTATGACACTTTTCTGTTTATAAGTGTTAGTTGGAGGTATTTCGGTGAACAATTTATTCTTCCTGCTGGTCCTATCTGTTTCGAGTAGGTCGATGGCATGATCGACTTAACCCTACAAAGGTACAAGTTTTCTTAAAATAATAAGTTTCAATACTAACATTTACGAACTGCAAAACTATTATTTCAGGATACAATCTCAACGAAAAGTATTTGCGTATACTTCCTGTCTCCTTTCACTGCTGACTATAATTTAGAGTTTGTAAGACTTTGTTTTCATTTAAGAGAAAAAGTTGAGAATAACAATTTTCACTTCAACGGCAATTACACAGTGTTCCCATCGTTGGCATTCGCAGGCTTTTTGTTGTCCCTCTCGCTTACATTTCAGGCAATGAAGTCAGCATAACAAAATTTTAACAAGTAACTGAGAAAATATATAATTTTCAATAAAAATCGCAAATGATCGATTTTACACCCACTGATTGACTTTACCCACTTCTACGGTAACTGACAGTTAACTGAGGTGTACCAGAAACCGGGCATAGGACCTTTAAAGAGCCGCATGTGTGGCTGAGCACCTCGTAGCCATAGAAACCACTCACTGTCTCTCGTGTAGTCCGGATTTGTGCGAGGCGGGCCTCACATCTAGCACGTCGCATGCGACGGTTCAGAAAAACCAAGGCTTAACATTATGAAATATCAGACGTCAGAGCGTACTCGTATTAGAATGGGACTGTCCCCTTTTATAATGTTGTCCAGGGCGTGATTTTCGTTTGACCTCAAATCTCATCTTTAGCTGCTTCCATATCAATTGAATTTAATTTATTACTTAAGCTGCCGTATTTCTGCGAATATGACACATCATTGAGTGAATCGAAAATAGTGCTCCTACCGTACGTAAGTGCATAGGTCATGGGTAGTGATTCATCCGCTGAGTAGTGTTTATCGAATCGAATTTGTCACCAGATGTTTTGAATTACAACCCAATTGAATTAGTAACCAGATGTTTTAAACGATAAGAAGAGGCGGAGTGTTTTACTTAATGAGTTATTTATCCAACGCATGGCAGAAACGAGTAGCGTATCTCAGGCCGACTTTACAGTAGAATCTCGCTAATTCGAACCCCTTTAGTCCGAAATGTTGGTTAATCCGAACGGAGGAAAATAACTTGTCAATAGAAATGTTTGTCTACCTCATTTGCAGGGTTCGAAACTTCGGACCCGATAGAGCAGTTCAGTGGGAAATCCGCATAACGGCGTACTGAGTATAGTGGTAAAGCGTACAGTGGGTGGGGGTACTGTAGAATGAATGCCAACAAATACGCAAAGGAAAATGCTCTGGATTTGGAGGTTCTGACGAATAATTTGGTTTTCACACACACCTATTTTCAAACAGTGTCTGAAACTTTTACACGGTTAGAAAAGTCAGAGCAAGAGATGCCGGAAGCCCTAAAATTAATTGAGGAAATGATGCAGAGAATTAATGAGACATCAAGTACACCGGGTACTGAACGTGTAAAACGGAAGTGGAAATCAATAATTTTATGTAAAATAATGGATATGGAAAATTGTGTAACATAAACAGCAAATTAGTGGATTTATAGAGTCACCCGAGAATAAAGGACTGTCTCTTAGAGACTGCAATAATGTTAGGTTTTTTCGTTTTGCTCCTATCACGTCATGCGACGTAGAGAGCAGCTTTTCACAGTACAAACTTTGGCAGATAACCGAAAAAGATTTACGTTTGAGACACTGAGAATGTATCTTGCAGTAGGTACATTGCAATTCGGTACTGTAACTGCACTTCCTAAAGACGACCAATAGGATAAATGAAGAAATTAAAATTGCTACATGTTTATTTCCACCATTAACACTGTGTATAATTAAACACAAATGCTTATAAAAGACAGGAGAATAAATGCTTTTCACATTCTTTTGACATTGTCATTGTGTAATGTACGGGAGACTGTTGTACCTTGAAACACTTTTCATATTTTATTTCATTTTTTTTTTATTTTGGGAAATGAAATTTTTTTAAATGAAAAAATGCTTGAAATAATTATTGAAGATTTCTTTACAACTTCCTGCATGTATTTTCCTGTTTTACGGATCTATTAAGGATGGAAAAAATAAAATGAAGGGATATGTAATGTGTTCAAAGATACAACTGGTTCATGTACCTTGGAACATACCCTCTTGTAAGTTGGAACATATGCAATATAGGTGGGAATATAGCTGTAAAAACTGACAGTTATATTTAAAATGTATTTGCCATCATAAACCAGAGCAGGCTTCTCTGATTGAGATTTTATTTCCTGGAGGAGCAATAACTGCTCCAACAGCTTTCTTCAAGGCATCCGGATCAATTGGGGGCCTCTTTAATTCCAGACTTACTTCGTGACATGACCTTAAAATAAAAGAAAAACAAAAACCGATAGTATCATATAATTTGGAACATGTTCCATGGTACAAGATGTTTGTGTTCAAAGGTACAAGAGGGTGCACGTTTAAACAAACATGGCTCCGAAAACTAGAGATTCGAATAAATCATGGAAATTAAAATATGTTATTACTCACCAGATGATGGGGAACACACCGTACTTGAAAGATATTAACAGATGCAATCTGGTTTTGTGTTAGAAAACACACATCAATGAACGAAATGTTTACTTTTGGTACTAAACTGAAGCTACGGCCAGAGTTACTTAGCGGCTTTATCTACAATCTACTTCAGTTTGAGTCCTCTAGGTACCAGCAAAAATAAAAAAAAAAAAAAAAAAATGTTCAAAGGTACACTATGCTAAAGGTACAACAGTCTCCCCTATATTTACTTTCAGAATGTACATATGTATGTGTTTCCCCATACTACCGTACTCTACTCTAAATAGCAACGTTGTTACCTCAACACATCTCTATCTACCTACAGAGAGTAAACAACCTATAGTGCATGCACAGTAAACTTATTGTATCGGGTCCAAAGTCTCGAAGCCTGCTCATTTGTTTACGACCATCCTTTGGAAATTTAAGGAAAACGTTTTGAAAAAGAAGAAAACTCAACTTCACAAGAGACGGTTTTACAAGTAGATTTTGAAGAACTGACAAATTTGCCACAACAATGTTTAATAACCACCTACAACAAAATGAAAGAATACGCTTCACACTGAGGGATATACAGGGACATCATTTTATTTTTACTTCAATTTTTATTGTACCTGAGTTTTTGAATGTACTTCACTCCCACCCCTTCCACTAATGAAGTTCAACTGTCCTCCACACAGATCCAAGACCGCATATACAGTCATAGTAGCCTTACGGTCATAGTAAACAGTACGTTCCAAAAATATGTTCGCGTTTTCCAGTGACGAAAGACCTTTCAATTTTGAATTCATTTTAGCACAGGTACTGTCGACCATTTGCCTACGTCGCATTTCCCCCACCTGCTTCTATTCGCCTCTCTTTGAAGGCTAGTGGCTGGGCTGTCTTAGCTCTTTTCTGAGAACATTAATTTCTGTTATGAATTGGACATCTACGTAATATTATACAACTGCTTAAAATAACTTAAATAAAAGGGTCTCGTTAAGTAATTAACTGTCACGTGATTTCCTCCCTTTCTACGATCCTGCGACATAACCACTTGGACGGACAGTAGATAGCATGTCTGAGTAATTTTATCTTTTCGGATGGGGCAGAAGTGAAGATTGAATTTACAGTACGTAAGGTACTCTTTTATAGAACAGGTACAGAATTATTTCAAAATGAGTTACTAGTACGAAGTACGAACCTGGTAATTGGAATCACGTACAATAGTCTATAGTGCGATAATATGCACGAAAGAACTGAAGCCTGTAACGAAATGAACGACCACCATTTTCAAAAATGTATTTAAATATCCATATTATGATTATTTTTCAATTTAACTTCATTCTCTGTATTGTACGCTAATGTGCTGTAGACAGTATAATATACACTGCATAATGAATACGTCCGAATGGAAAGCTCAGTTCGTGAGTAAAAACACTTATTGTTAATACAGTACTGCATTTTGATTAAATAAAAACCCAATGAAAATTATCAAACTCAAAATCGCGATATTTCCTAGTTTATGTAAATGGATGAACTACTTTTCTTCCCTCCTATACCTAGTAAAGTGATTTGTTTGTATATTACGCCAGTATCATCGAACTCCAGTCGTTCAAGGGGGTAGCAAACGGTGTTTCCGGTTCCCAACCGTTAATCCAAAGGTATAGCCAGGTTAATATTAGAAATGTTAGTAAAAATAAAATGATGTCCCTGTGCCTCTGATTGTGGTTCTGGCTGACATATAGGCTATATCTATTATCAGGTAGTATATTTCACTTGACGATGTATGTCGGAGGAAAAACAATTGTTTTTGTCATCAGCAGTCTGATTACTGAATATGGTAGCCTACTAGTCAGAGATGTGTGCAATGGAGGGTGAAAAGTACTGGCCAATCAACCCCATTATCTCTTGGCTTAGCTACCTCATGAGTGATACCTATTGGTGTCACTTATGAGATTCAATCCTGACAGTTAACCAAGCCACAACTGAGGGATATCACACTGTAGCATCACAAGTTTTTGTTTCCTTTTTGAGATAAGAATTCTTTTATATTAAAGATTTCATAGCGTGCTTTAGGAAAGCCATTGATTTAATTCCCAATATACTCAGTCAATTTAAGAGAGCGGTGCATTATAAGAGATGACTGAAAGAATGCTAGTTTTGTTCTTTAAATGTGCAGAAATTTGATCCGAACAAATTTAACTTTTCGTTCTGAAAAGAAATTTAAAAATCTTAGGTATATTTGTTCGGATCAAGTTTCTGCATATGTAAAGCACAAAACTAAAATCCTTTCAATCATTTATTATCATAATACACTGCTCTCTTAAATTGACTGAGCATATCGGGAATTAAATCTATGGCTTTCCCAAAACACGCTATGAAATGTTTCATATAAAACAATTTTTATCTCGAAAAGGAGGCAAAAGCGAGCAAAATTGTACAGTAGAACCTCTATTAACCGTGGTAATGAAGGGGGTGAGCTGAACGGTTAATCGAAGAAATCGGATAACCCGTACCATAAAATATTTTCGTAAATTTAGTGAATAATATTTACACTTTCGTAATCCCCCTCGTGGCGTTGCGTTTAACACGCTAGGCAGGGGATCAGAAGTTCACTAATTTAAATCTGGTTGTCAACGACGGGTTTTTAATTAAGGGACAAGGAAACTCCTTGTAATGGCTGTTTGTGGAAAGATATGAGTAGTGGAGGTCTCGTGTTGTAGATTTACATACTTCATGCACTCTAATCTCGTATTGTGATGCGAGATAAGCCACAGTCTCTCTTTCCACAAACGACTCAATTATTTACACTATTTCAGTGGCGGCTTCTCAAGGGGGTTGCAGGTTTGTACACCCCCCAGTAATGTTGCTAATCTCTCAGCTTTGTTGCTATTAAAAATATAATTTTATTTTACAATTTTCATTCATGATTATCTTTCTTGTTTTGTACGTCTGCACACCTCTTGGTTTGCAGAGATGTTGAAAACCTTGTCAGTTTATAGAGATGTTCGGCTAGTGCGGGGACAGGGGTTAGAGGCGTGGTCTACTATTTTCCTCTTGAGAACGGTTTGTCGCACCACCAGACATGGACACCAACGTCAGTGCAGAAGAAACTAAATTCACTGGAAAAGTATCTGCTTCAACTAGACATTTGCCCGAAGTAATAAGCATGAAAAATTTATTCATTCGGCTTGTACAACGAACAGTCGCATATTTCGCATATTACTTTCTCAATCTACATGCACATAAACGGCACAATACATAGAGGAGCTTGTATTTTGCTTTAAAGTTGTAAGAGTTGTCGTTCTGACAATAGGTGCTGCTATCTCCCGACAGCCTACGAAAGCTGCATTTGAATTTTATGAACGAAAACGTTGCACATGGTACTTTGTAGCATTCTGATGACGATTCTATACTCAATTGTTTTTCATGATCGTACTTGTGTTATGTGTGATTTTCTTTAAATGTGTTGAAATTATTTTGTGTTGTGGCATTAGTAAGTATAACATTATGAACGCATGACGGTTTTTTAAATGGCAATACTGTAGACTGGTATGTAATTTTAAACGTATTTTCATTTCAATAGGTTAAACTAAATATGAACAACGTAGCATCCCTGATTTCAACGAGTTTTACTTCATTAAGATTGGAGGAAAAATTAGAGATAAAAAGATTGGGAAGGCCTACACCTTCATTAAACATATGCCAGGAAATTAAGAGCAAGAGTAGGAACTTCGTGAGAAAATTTAACCCTGATATATATAATAAAAATGACTGGATATGTGGCTGCAGTGAAAGAAATGCTCTGTTTTGTTTCCCGTGTTTGTTATTCGGAGGTGGCAGGGAAGAAGCTTGGTTTAAGAAGGGCGTGACTGATATAAATCATCTCCATGACAGGATAAAAAAACATGAAAATTCTTCCATTCACATTACAAACGTTCTGAATCTCAGTATTCTTGGAAATGCTAATATTGCTGCTCAATTGGATTCTAGTTACAGAAGAACAATTGAACTACACAATCAAAAAGTAACGAATAATAGGTACATTTTGAATATTATAATAAATTGTATTCGATTTTGTGGTTCTTTAGAATTAGCCCTCAGGGGCCATGATGAAAGTGAAACATCTTCCAACCCAGGAGTATTTCATGCTTTAATTAACTTTAGTGCTGAACTGGATGGAGCTTTTTGAAATCGCACCTTGAAAAAGCTACAGTATTTAAAGGGACATCAAAGACAATACAAAACGAACTGTTGCAGTGTATTTTAGAAGTATGTCAGGATGAAATTTCCGTGGAGATAAAAATGCAGATTATGTATCTGTAATTGCAGATGAGACAACTGATATATCTTGCACATTTCAAATGTCAATTATTTTCCGATATATAGTTAATGGGAAACCGGTTGAAAGGTTTTGGAATTTTCTAACTCCACGTAATCATGATG
The DNA here is from genome assembly GCA_025594305.2 of Periplaneta americana. NCBI lineage: Eukaryota > Metazoa > Arthropoda > Insecta > Blattodea > Blattidae > Periplaneta > Periplaneta americana. Next base: position 9,785,682 of record JAJSOF020000035.1, read on the forward strand.
CTAAATCTCTGGCATCTTGCATTGTTACTGAGATTAATCGCCATCTTGAAGGGGATCCCAATAAGCTCATAGCACAGACATATGATGGGGCAAACGTCATGAGAGGCTCTTCTAATGGAGTACAAGCGATTGTCAAAGAAACTTTTCCAAAGGCTTCTTACATTCACTGCCACGCACATCAACTGAACCTTATTATGTTGCATGCTTCGTCAGTAAACAGGAATGTGAAAATATTCTTTGCGAATCTACAAGGGATATGTTCTTTTTTTCGAACTCGACACAAAGAACAGCAGTTCTTGATGAAATCGTGAAAAAACGTTTGCCTCGTTCAGTTCAGACTAGATGGAATTTTCAATCGAGGTCTGTGAACACTGTGTTTGAATACAGAGAAGAGCTCATTGAATATATGAAGACCCTTCTTGAAAGTGACGAAGTCAGCAGCAATAGTACCATTCAGCAAGCGTTTGGATATTTGAAATGTTGAGCAATCAGAATTTTGTTTTTTGGCTGACATTTTTTCATAAAATAATGCCTTCTGTAGACATTCTATATAGCCAGCTACAAAAGCGTGAAATTGATCCAGCATGGGTAAAAGTTCAAATTGAATGTTTCGAAAGTGAAATTGTGAAAATTAGAGAATCAGTAGATGAGCTATTCCAGACTCTTTCGGCACATGAAAACAAAAGGATGAGACATGAAGAAAGTGAAAAATCCGTAAGACAGACAAAGAAGTTTGTGATATAATTATATGTGAAGTGAAAGAACGATTTAAATTTACAGGACATCTGACAGCAACATCTGACAGCAACATCTTTGTTTCTGCCAGAGAGATTCTCGGATTATTATTTAAATTTCCCAGAAAAACTATTTCAATTTTCTAGTGAATGCTGCACATTTCTAGACGCAAAGAAACTAAGAACAGAACTTTCAGTGCTCTATGGAATGGAACAATTCAGGATTATGTCCGGTGCTTTAGGTCTCTTAGATTTCATAAGACAAAACAATATTTGTGATACACTAAGTGAATGCTTCAAACTGTTAAGTATGCTAGTAACAATGCCCATGACAACATCAGAAGCAGAAAGGTGTTTTTCTACCCTGAAGAGGATTAAGACATTCTTTAGGAACACCATGTCTCAAGAAAGACTATCTGCTTTGGCGATGTTGTCCATTGAACGCGACTTCATCATGGCTATTCCAGACTTCATCAGAGGGTCATTGAGAAGTTTGCAAGCAGCAAGGAAAGACGGATGGACTTTCTGTATAAATAGGTATGCTTGTATTTAGTCATTTTACTTATTAATTGCATATAAATTAGCTTTATATTTATACGCCCTCAGGTATACACGGCTTTAAACTTTAAAGAAAAGTATGTTTAACTCCTCTTCAATATCCATTGTGCACCACCACATTTTTAAACCACCAGCCGCCACTGCACTATTTGTTTCGATTCTTAGCACAATGAGATTTCTTTTGACACCCGTAGAAAACATTTCATATAGAAGTTACACAGTACGACAATTCGAACAGTATACCATACTGTGTAAGGGAATAGGCTTCTAGTAACACAGTACTTCATATACTTCTGCAGCAAAAAAATGCGAGAGAAAGACAGACTGTTAATCCACCAATCGGTTAATAGGGTGACGGATAATCGGGGTTGTACTGTATTAAACGTTTTTGTTTTAGGTACGTCTTAAAGAATAACCCACTGAAATTAACATTATTACGGTTCATCTATATTAGAGCTTTCTATGAGTTACAGAGGTGTGAAAATTATTAGAATAATCTTAATTTTAAAGGTTTTTTAATAGTTCCTTCACAAATATTAATTGAATTGATGAATATTGGTATATATTACTATACTGATGTAGGATATATTTACTACTAACAATGCCGGAAAGCATTGTTCTACATTTATTTTCCTTATTTTACAATTGTTATGGGAATTCAGAAATTATTATATTATGTTGGCGGAATTGGAAACATAAAAAATTATATGCACAAAATAGATGTATACGTTCATTTGAACCTTCACAACAATGTAAACGCAAAGAACAATTTGTTTAAAGCATTTCTTAACTAATTTTTGATGTTTCCAATTCCGCCAACATAATATAATAATTTCTGAATTCCCATAACAATTGTAAAATAAGAAAAATACCAATGTGCAACAATGCTTTCCGGCATTGTTAGTAGTAAATATATCCTACATCAGTATAGTAATATTATATACCAATATTCATCAATTCAATGAATATTTGTGAAGGAACTATTAAAAAACCTTTAAAATTAAGATTATTCTAATAATTTTCACACCTCTGTATATGTATAGAAAGGCAACTATCACACCCTAAGGTCGCTCGCGACCCGATGGACAAAGGTGTATAACGGAAAGATTAATTCAGCTAAATTGTACAATAATATTATAGTATAACTTACACTACAACATATACAGGGTGATTCACAAGGATTTACCGTCACTTACGGAGCTTATTTTCGAAGACATTCTGAGCAAAAAATGTCATATAAACATTTGTCCTAATCTCAATATTTTCAGAGTTACACTAATTTGAAGTTGTTACTAAAATACCTTTTTTAGGCTATTTTTACGGGTAAAAATATTACAAATAGAGAATGAATTATTCAGAAGTGTCATTTCTTTAATTGGCTAGTGTTCTGAAGCTAAAAATGTGTTGTTAATTGCTTTGCACAGATTTTATTTTTAAATTTTTAACTAAAAATGACATCAGTCTTACGCACTTATCACAAAAATTGTTACAAATCATACGACTTTAGGAATATAACTCTTTACAGTTCAATTTTGCATCCTAATGTACAGTCTTAAAGAATTTACAAGAGTGGCGTGATTTGTAACAATTGTTGTGATAAATGGGTAAGAAAATGTAATTTTGTAGTTAAAAAAAAAAAATCTGTAGGAAGCAACTAATTCACAACATATTTTTTAGCTTCATAATACTAGCTAAATAAAGAAAGCTACTCCTGAATAATTTAGTTCATTCTTTTACCTCTTAAAACTCAAGATAATGGTATTTTACAAACAACTTCAAATTATTGTAATTCTGAAAATATTGACATTAGGACAAATGTTTATATGACATTTTTTGCTTAGAATGTCTTCCGTAAGGGACGGTAAATACTCGTGAATCACGCTGTATAAATTTAGTATGATACTTACTGGCTTTTAAGGAACCCGGAGGTTCATTGTCGCCCTCACATAAGCCCGCCAGCGATCCCTATCCTGAGCAAGATTAATCCAGTCTCTATCATCATACCCCACCTCCCTCAAATCCATTTTAATATTATCTTCCCACCTACGTCTCGGCCTCCCCAAAGGTCTTTTTCCCTCCGGCCTCCCAACTAACACTCTATATGCATTTCTGGATTCGCCCATACGTGCTACATGTCCTGCCCATCTCAAACGTCTGGATTTAATGTTCCTAATTATGTCAGGTGAAGAATACAATGCGTGCAGCTCTGCGTTGTGTAACTTTCTCCATTCTCCTGTAACTTCATCCCTCTTAGCCTCAAATATTTTTTTACCATCTACCCTTAAGTACTTACTTACTTACTTACTTACAAATGGCATTTAAGGAACCCGAAGGTTCATCGCCGCCCTCACATAAGCCCGCCAGCGATCCCTATCCTGTGCAAGATTAATCCAGTCTCTACCATCATACCCCACCTCCCTCAAATCCATTTTAATATTATCTTCCCATCTACGTCTCGGCCTCCCTAAAGGTCTTTTTCCCTCCGGTCTCCCAACTAACACTCTATATGCATTTCTGTATTCGCCCATACATGCTACATGCCCTGCCCATCTCAAACGTATGGATTTAATGTTCCTAATTATGTCAGGTGAAGAATACAATGCGTGCAGCTCTGCGTTGTGTAACTTTCTCCATTCTCCTGTAACTTCATCCCTCTTAGCCTCAAATATTTTTTTACCATCTACCCTTAAGTACTTACTTACTTACTTACTTACAAATGGCATTTAAGGAACCCGAAGGTTCATCGCCGCCCTCACATAAGCCCGCCAGCGATCCCTATCCTGTGCAAGATTAATCCAGTCTCTACCATCATACCCCACCTCCCTCAAATCCATTTTAATATTACCTTCCCACCTACGTCTCGGCCTCTCCAAAGGTGTTTTTCCCTCCGGCCTCCCAACTAACACTCTATATGAATTTCTGGATTCTCCCTTACGTGCTACATGCCCTGCCCATCTCAAACGTCTGGATTTAATGTTCCTAATTTTGTCAGGTGAAGAATACAATGCGTGCAGCTCTGTGTTGTGTAACTTTCTCCATTCTCCTGTAACTTCATCCCGCTTAGCCCCAAATATTTTCCTAAGCACCTTATTCTCAAACACCCTTATATATGATATAAACGGGAACTCAATTGAGAAGAAACGCGTCCAAGTTCATAATGTAATTCATCATTTAAAACAGAATAAAAGAAAGCAGCATCACTGGTTGCTTGGAGACACAGCGGCGTGCCGTTCTTCTCGTGTTTCGGGCCGCTGTTATAACGGGGAGGGCTGGTGGCTTGGGAACAAAAGAGCGCAGATTGCGTTGGTCGTCAAGGCTGTGCAGAGTCAGTCACAGAACTGGCGCATCCCCAGGGTGCAGCGGCCCGCCCAATTCATTAGCATTCCAGAGCCGTGAAGCACGGCGACCGTAAGTCGCTACGTCCTTCGCTCTTGTCTCCAATCAGCTGATTGCTATTTGTTTTTCTTACGGCCATGCACCAAACGTGATTCCCGAAGAGGAAGCAGTACATGCGATTTGACCATCAGCGAGTGTCTGAAAGCTCGGCCAGCAGGTAAATTTATCAACAGTAATCTCACTAGACGTTTTCATTTATCTAGAGAAAATCAAAACTCGAGTGGGATTTAATTGACTATTACACGATTAGAAGAAAGTAGGCTATATAAAGATTAGAAGTAACAAAGTGTACAATAAAATATTAATTGGCTTACGAAAATACAACTGTCTTCAAATGTATTATTGTACAATCTCAACATTACGCTAGATGGCAGTAGTGTTTTATGATGATGTTTTCTTGTTACCGGTATCAGTTGTGCCAACTATGGAATCATCATTGAACTCTGTGGACTGTTACTAGTCAAGAAGGCTTTGTTGATTCAGTTTCATTTTTATTAAAACATTTGCATTCCATTTCAATCATCCGGATCCCAGTAATTAACGTCACTTGACAGATGATTTTCAATAAATCTTAGTATTAAACAATCTCTGATACGTGACTATCCATAATATATAGCAGAAGCTATAACAAACATAACCTAAATAATATAAATAAGTGTTAGAAAAGTTTTAATTAGGGATGATGAAATAAACAAGGTAAAAGGTAAAAAAGGTAAAGGTATCCCCGTAACATGCCATGAAGGCACTTGGGGGGCATGGAGGTAGAGCCCCATGCTTTCCATGACCTCGGCACTAGAATGAGGTGGTGTGGTCGGCACCACGCTCTGACCGCCTTTTACCCCCGGGAAAGACCCGGTACTCAATTTTATAGAAGGCTGAGTGAACCTTGGGGCCGTTCTGAAAGTTTGGCAACGAGAAAAAATCCTGTCGCCACCTGGGATCGAACCCCGGACCTTCCAGTCCGTAGCCAGCTGCTCTACCAACTGAGGATGAAATAAACAAGAAACGTTTTAATTAACAATGATGAAATAAAAAATAAACATGGCTAATTTTAAAAGAAACAATTATTGAAAGTGCAATTTTCAAATTTGAATGTTTTGGTGGTTCAGTTGATGTTATATTGGACGTGTGCGTAAAAGAAGTGAACTCGTTGGTGTACATGGTGTATCCCTCAACTCATTCAGGATTTCCGAATGGTGCTCTTCATATATGACCAGTGATCTTTATTAATTCTTGTTCTTGAATGCCAAAATGCGAGTCATATTTGAAAGTGATGTGCATCGACTGGAGTGGTTTGTAATTTTCTGTTTTTTGACGGCCAGACCAGTGCAGTTTGAAATGTTGGCAAACAAAGAAACAAATGCTAGGGTAGTGATAAAAATAAACAAATGCTAGGGACGCGATAAAATTAAACAAATGCTAGGGACGCGATAAAATTGTGCGATAAGCGGCCATGATTGGTTGAAAGACGTCCTTTCGTACCGTTTTATTGGTTGAAAGTAGTGTGACGTAGTAAATGTGTAATAGTCATCGTAACTAGACACGGGATGTTTAACTAAAAGTCTTGAAGAGTCTTATAGTAAATATGCACAAATAAATGAAATAACGTAATTAAGTTTTGTATTGCTTATTAATTAATTATGTTTATATAATTATTTATTTTATTCTTAAGGGAAGAGGGTACTGAAAATTTGAAATTCTTTGTTTTCTCTTTCAAAGTTACAATTTTTTCTGTGCTTTACAACCATACGGGCTATTCCATCTCAAATCGACCGAAATATAGAGAAAATTGACCTTGCAATTTCTAAATACAATGAAACTTTTTCTGTCCGTTGACAACTGTGATACAATGCTTTGTGCAAAGTTTGAGGCATCAGAACTTCATAGTGTTTAAATTAAACATATTTAAATTTATCGTATTTTCATAAAATAAGGAACTTTAAACTGTTGTGGCTGCGAAACCCTTTCACCCAATGATCAAAATCATGGTTTATTTTGATGCTGAGAAATTAAAGTTTATATTGACATGTAAACAGTTATGGAAATGGAGAAATGTAGATTTTTCTTCATTAAGACGCCTTTGCCCACGAAAAAATATTTTTTAAAATATATGGTTAGATTCCGCATTGAAAGTACAAATAAATACATATTGTTTACTGGTGCATCGTTGATAAGAAAATATTGAAAATATCAAATAAAGAAAATAAATAGTACGCGCGTGAACTAACCAGCTGACTGTGAGGCGGGAGCTAGCCGAGACAAGCAAGGCCAGGAGACAAACACGTGATGTTTCGTCTAGTAGCGCATAGCTGGGCTAGCTTTATCACAGGTTTTCATAAACACAGGAGTAAAATGACGCCCAACGCTCGCTTATCTTCAGCTCTCGGCCAGTGCTTTCTGTACTGGGCCGCTCAAGTCCAGGTGTGTGAAAATAATTTATTTAATACAAAATTGCAAAAGCTCCAATTACACGGATGATGCTGCACTGCATAACACACACAGTGTACGGACTGGGCTCCGCAGCTACATTGCAGCACCGCCTGTGGCATCGCTCTCATACTCTTACAAATACGGATAATAAACTGAATTTGAAAAAGGAAAGAATATACACTGTAATATTCAGTTATTACATTGTGTATTATATTTAATATAGTTATGATATTATTATATCATAGATAATGTTATTTTCATATTCCACCATACATTGCGACCTGTTCAACATGTGGATTCTTTTCTGCAAGATAGCATCGATGCACCTGACACCTGTAGGATAGATTCACTGTTCACTTAACGCTTTGTGCTCTTGACGAGTCATAAGCGGCCAGCGAAAGACAATTTTCTCCCGCGCATGCGTGAAATTCCTTTAACCTTCTTTAAAAGAGCACGGCTTGTACGTGAACGGATGTTGCCAAGTTTACATAAGAAGTTTATGCAAGATGCGGGAAGTTTAAAATACTCGATCCTGATATTATACATCTCCACTACGCCAATACGGTATTAAATAATAAAACTAGTCGTGCATTAATGGAAACAAGGTGTTCACGTGCTCTTGTGCTCTTATTGACGCACCGCCATTATCGCGATCTCGTCATTGAAAAATCGTTAAGCTACAGCTGAATTCTCATCTAATAAAAGTACCAGAATTCGAACCCTATTCCCCGAGGATTCTATTCACCGAAGTACTGTACGCCTGGATCGAAATGGAATCCTTCTCCAAAGAGGCTTTTACGACGTAACGTAACATGTTGCCGTACTATCAGGAGACTTGAAATGGGATCGCTTGATGGGGCCTGGTCAACCACACTGCCTGGTACTTCACCGAAATTCCACAGATAAGACTGACGGCGCGTTCCAGAAGGTCAAACCGTGGCGCCGAGTGTGGGAACCTGAGATCATTTACTTAGGGCCAGTTGTTCCAACAATTAGCGTCAGATTAAGACATCTAATTAATCTTCAGTTATATATAACAGCGAATTTTTTTTTTTTTGTATAAATAGGCCTACTAACTTAGGTTATTTCATCTTAACGTTAAGGGAAGACTCCACTGAAAATCATGAAAATGTTTCCCAATTTTTTTTTTTTTTTTTTCACTTATTCAGAATTTATATTTTCATGCCCCAAATGGATTCAGCTCAATTCTGATTACAAATACTCGTATGTGTACACTTTTTAAATTAAGGCTGGAAGGGGGCGTGGAATTTAAAGAGCTGTCAAAATTGTTTTTCATCGAAGAATTCTTTTTTAAAATTTCTGATTACAAATCTAGTAAGTTTTTGTTGGCTCCCTGAAGTTACTGGGTGAATGTAGCGGAGGAGAATATTAATTTGCATAAATATTAATTTTATTTTCAAATCTATTTTTCTGTGTTCATTTTTGTTAACTCAATCCCAACTTTCTTATGCCAAATATTAATCAATCTGGATGAAACTTTTACTGCAAGTATTTATGAGGTAGCTGCATGTTTCTATGCATTTATTTTGTGAGAAATGCTGCATTAAGAAAAATATTAATAAAATAAACTAACAGCATTAAGAAAAATATTAATAAAATAAACTAGCTGCATTAAGAAAAATATTAATAAAATAAACTAGCAGCATTTCTCACAAAATAAATGCATAGAAACATGCAGCTACCTCATAAATACTTGCAGTAAAAGTTTCATCCAGATTGATTAATATTTGGCGTAAGAAAGTTGGGATTGAATCAACAAAAATGAACACAGAAAATAGATTTGAAAATAAAATGAATATTTATGCAAATTAATATTCTCCTCCGTTACATTCATCTAGTAACTTCAGGGAGCCAACAAAAAGTTACTAGATTTGTAATCAGACATTTTAAAAAAGAATTCTTCGATGAAAAACAATTTTGACAGCTCTTTAAATTCCACGCCCCCTTCCAGCCTTAATTTAAAAAGTGTGAACATACGAGTATTTGTAATCAGAATTGAGCTGAATCCATTTGGGGTATGAAAATATAAATTCTGAATAAGTGAAATAGCTAAAAAAATTTGGAAAAATTTTCATGATTTTCAGTGGAGTCTTCCCTTAAGTTAAATAGACCTACTGTATAACTGACGAGAGAAAATGAAAATTTACCTACATTCGTTTTCTGTTTCCTACATTTGATTTTAAAATCATGATCGTTCCTACCATAGTACGTTGGCTTCTCTAACCGAGCCGTTATGTCTGCCCATGCTTTTTGACCTAGATGTACTCTATACAATGATGTTATTCTGGTTTTTCTACGTTTGTTTTCCAATGTTTCCAATTTAATTAAGTTCTTTTATCGTATCATTTCCGTCTCCTCTTTTACCTTTAAGAAATTTAACTGCCCTGTACTGGATTCTTTCTAAGGAATGGGCTATTCCATATGAAATTGATCAGTAAAAAACCTCGCATTTTTTATACTCTAATTTTTCCCTATTTATACAAGGTGCTGAGGATAGTGCATTTTAAAAAATATACTATCGAAAGTCAAACGGTTTTCGTATTATTGAGCGATAAATTTAGCGTATTTTATAAAAACAAGCCTCTTTCAGCGCTCAGAACTCTGGAACCATTTACTGTAGAACGTTGAACGAGAGCTTATTTTGAAGCTGACTTTTGGTAGGTTATGTTAACAAGTAATCCTTCATTTTATTGTACACAGAGAGACAGATAATCTGATTTTACTTACTTTTAGGCTTTTTGCCAATTTGTAAAAATGTAAAAAAATATTGATAAAAACCTTACATTATTAAGAGAGATTCGGCATTGTTTGCTTAGTGGCACGGCAATAAGTTTCGAGGATATTAAATAAATTATTTTCACACGCCTAAACTTGAACGGCGCAGTACCGCACGCACTGGCCGAGAGCTGAAGATAAGAGAGCGTTAGGCGTCATTTTACCCCTGTGTTTATGATAACCAGTGATAAAGCTAGCACAACCATGCGCTGCTAGACGACACATCACGTGTTAATGTCTCCTGGCCTTGCTTGTCTCGGCTAGCTCCCGCCTCACAGTCAGCTGGTTACTTCACGCGCGTACTATTTATTTTCTTTATTTGATATTTTCAATACTTTCTTATCAACGTGCCATTAGTAAAAAATGTGCTTATTTGTACTTTCAATGCGGAATCTAACCATATATTTTAAAAATATTTTTTCGTGGGCAAAGGCGTCTTAATGAGAAAAAATCTAAATTTCTCCATTTCCATAAAAAGTAAGAAAATATGTTTATATGTCAATATAAAGTTTAATTTCTCAGCATCGAAATAAACCATGAATTTGATCATTGGGTGAAAGGGTTTCGGAGCTACAATAATTTAAATTTGCTAATTATATGAAAATACGATAAATTTAAATATTTTTAACTTAAACACTATGAAGTTCTGATGCCTCAAACTATGCACAAACCATTGTATCACAGTTCTCTACGTATAAAAAAGTTTTATTGTATTTAGAAGTTGTAAGGTCAATTTTCTCTATATTTCGATCGATTTGAGATGGAATAGCTCGAATGTATCTGATATATTCTACAGGGATCCCAACATTTAGTAAATAGGGATCCCAACTTGTAGTAAATAGGGATGCCAACTTGCAGTAAATAGGGATCCCAACATGTAGTAAATAGGGATCCCAACAAGTAGTAAATAGGGATCCCAACAAGTAGTAAATAGGGATCCCAACATGTAGTAAATAGGGATCCCAACAAGTAGTATATAGGGGTCCCAACAAGTAGTAAATAGGGATCCCAACATGTAGTAAATAGGGATCCCAACAAGTAGTAAATAGGGATCCCAACATGTAGTAAATAGGGATCCCAACAAGTAATAAATAGGGGTCCCAACAAGTAGTAAATAGGGATCCCAACAAGTAGTAAATAGGGATCCCAACAAGTAGTAAATAGGGATCCCAACAAGTAGTAAATAGGGGTCCCAACAAGTAGTAAATAGGGATCCCAACAAGTAGTAAATAGGGATCCCAACATGTAGTAAATAGGGATCCCAACAAGTAGTAAATAGGGATCCCAACATGTAGTAAATAGGGATCCCAACATGTAGTAAATAGGGATCCCAACAAGTAGTAAATAGGGGTCCCAACAAGTAGTAAATAGGGATCCCAAGAAGTAGTAAATAGGGATCCCAACAAGTAGTAAATAGGGATCCAAACAAGTAGTAAATAGGGGTCCCAACAAGTAGTAAATAGGGATCCCAACAAGTAGTAAATAGGGATCCCAAACAAGTAGTAAATAGGGATCCCAACAAGTAGTAAATAGGGGTCCCAACAAGTAGTAAATAGGGATCCCAACAAGTAGTAAATAGGGATCCCAACAAGTAGTAAATAGGGATCCCAACAAGTAGTAAATAGGGGTCCCAACAAGTAGCAAATAGGGATCCCAACAAGTAGTAAATAGGGGTCCCAACAAGTAGTAAATAGGGATCCCAACAAGTAGTAAATAGGGATCCCAACAAGTAGTAAATAGGGATCCCAACATGTAGTAAATAGGGATCCCAACATGTAGTAAATAGGGATCCCAACAAGTAGTAAATAGGGATCCCAACAAGTAGTAAATAGGGATCCCAAAGTGTAGTAAATAGGGATCCCAACATGTAGTAAATAGGGATCCCAACATGTAGTAAATAGGGATCCCAACGTGTAGTAAATAGGGATCCCAACATGTAGTAAATAGGGATCCCAACATGTAGTAAATAGGAATCCCAACATGTAGTAAATAGGGATCCCAACATGTAGTAAATAGGGATCCCAACATGTAGTAAATAGGGATCCCAACATGTAGTAAATAGGGATCCCAACATGTAGTAAATAGGGATCCCAACATGTAGTAAATAGGGATCCCAACATGTAGTGAATAGGGATCCCAACATGTAGTAAATAGGGATCCCAACATGTAGTAAATAGGGATCCCAACATGTAGTAAATAGGGATCCCAACATGTAGTGAATAGGGATCCCAACATGTAGTAAATAGGGATCCCAACATGTAGTAAATAGGGATCCCAACATGTAGTAAATAGGGATCCCAACATGTAGTAAATAGGGATCCCAACATGTAGTAAATAGGGATCCCAATATGTAGTAGTAAAGCTGGAACTGTTTTGTTTGGGTTAGTTGGTACTTGTCATCTGTAAATTATTGACCATCACTTTTGAAACATCCTGTGGACATTATTCAGAGATCATGAATGTGCATTAAAATTTGAGGTTTTTGAGGTTTTTTTTTACTATACACCGCAACCTAATTAAACTACCAGCAACTATAATCTTTTGCTGTTATTGGTAAGTTACTACAAGGTAGACTATCTTTTTATACTAACAGACGGGACACTTGAGTCAAATTTTGGCTAAATGTTTTGAATGTTTTGGCAAATATTTTTGTATTTTTTACCACTTAAAAATAGATTATTTACATTTTTAGTACTTAAAAATCCGGTCGCTTCTTGTCTATGCGGATGACGTGAATATGTTAGGAGAAAATCCACAAACGATTAGGGAAAACGCGGAAATTCTAGTTGAAGCAAGTAAAGCGATAGTGTTGGAAGTAAATCCCGAAAAGACTAAGTATATGATTATGTCTCGTGACCAGAATATTGTACGAAATGGAACTGTAGAAATTGGAGATTTATCTTTCGAAGAGGTGGAAAAATTCAAATATCTGGAAGCAACAGTAACAAATATAAATGACACTCGGGAGAAAATTAAACGCAGAATAAATAAGGGAAATGCTTATTATTATTCGGTTGAGAAGCTTTGTCATCTAGTCTTCTGTCAAAAAATCTGATATTCGCTCGTTTTCATACTCTCTCTCGCTATCACAATATTAATACTCGATCACAACGCGATAACAAGCTAGAAATTCCACTTCACACATCATCTCTGTATTCCTCATCTTTCACTGTTGCTACCTCTCGTCACTGGAACTCTCTGCCGCCTGAAGTCAAGGGCTGCCGAACATTGAAATCTTTCAAATCCAAGTTAGAAAATTATCTTATGACGAGTTGCCAAACTAACTTACTATTATGACAAGTGTTGTATTGCATGTTTCCACGTATTCACATTTTTTTTTATGTTCTAGTGATATTTTACTTATTTTATATTTTTGTTTTCATATTTTCCGATAATGGTATATCTCTAATGTGATAAGTTGAGCTATATATAAACATAATTTTCCTTACTATGTATACTTAAAAATATTGTATTCATTGTACAGTATGCTTTGTACTGCACTATTGTATTACTACTATTAGTATTATTATTACTATTAGGCCTGTTATTATTATTTTATTTATTATTATTATTATTATTATATTATTATCATTATTATCATTACTATTCTTATTTATTATTATTATTATTATTATTATTATTATTATTATTATCAATAATTGTCTTATTTTTATACTTTGTAGGCCTCATTTATTTTTGACCTGCTGTTCACATTTTATTATGCTTTTTCTTTCTTTCTGTATGTTATATATTATGTCTGATTTCTTCTTACTTGTTGTTTACATTTTATTATTATTATCTTATTCAGTTTTGTGTGTACTTTGTAAATTTGTAGTGTTTCTATAACGCAGTTTTTACTCCTGGTTGAGTGTTAGAGAAGGCCGTATGGCCTTAACTCTGCCAGGTTAAATAAATCATTATTATTATTATTATTATTATTATTATTATTATTATTATTATTATTAAAAAAAAATCTGAAAGTTAGAATTTATAAAACAATTATATTACCGGTTGTTCTGTATTGTTGTGAACCTTGGACTCTCACTTTGAGAGAGGAACAGAGATTAAGGGTGTTTGAGAATAAGGTTCTTAGGAAAATATTTGGGGCTAAGAGGGATGAAGTTACAGGAGAATGGAGAAAGTTACATAACACAGAACTGCACGCATTGTATTCTTCACCTGACGTAATTAGGAACATTAAATCCAGACGTTTGAGATGGGCAGGACATGTAGCACGTATGGGCGAATTCAGAAATGCATATAGAGTGTTAGTTGGGAGGCCGGAGGGAAAAAGACCTTTAAGGAAGCCGAGGCGTAGGTGGGAAGATAATATTGGGGTGGATTTGGGGGAGGTGGGATGTGATGGTGGAGACTGGATTGATCTTGCTCAGGATAGGGACCAATGGCGGGCTTATGTGAGGGCGGCAGTGAAACTCCGGGTTCCTTAAAAGCCAGTAAGTAAGTAAGTAATTAAAAATCCGGTCTTTACTCATTATTTTGTCGTAGTACGGAGTCGAGATACTGGAAACAAGGAGTGTTATGTTCCCGATGCCTTGGGCCTTTACGGCTTCCATTACAGATATCTTACATTCGTACGCGCATAGAAATAGTCCCAACGCGCCTTGTACGGTTGATATATGGCCCGCACGGTTTACAATCAGTCGACAAGTCACGGCGACACAAGGATAAATATTTGAGGCCGTTATACTTTGACACAAGTCGCTATAATGCATCTTATTTATGGTACACAACGCGCATGCACTTCCGCGCTCGATGACGCACGCGCAGTGAGATGTTCACTCGCAATAAAGTCGTCACCATGGAGACGTGACCGGTGACATGCGCAAGCGAGGCGCGCGACTTGAATACCAATCCGAGCCTGAGCGTTTGCTAAGGGCAGCGATCCAGAAATCCTCACATGCGCTAAATGGAGTTGTTTATATTCAGGCGCATATTTACAGACGTCATATTCAATTATGTGGTTATTTAGCGTTCAAGAAAGCTGCAGTGTACACTACATGGGCGTGAACGTTTTATTGTACAAAGTCGCCAACAACATTGTCACCATTATCATGGGCTATTCCATATGAAATCGATCAGTAAAAAACCTCGCATTTTTTTATACTCTAATTTTTTCCCTATTTATACAAAGTGCTGAGGAGAGTGCATTTTCAAAAATATACTATCGGAAGTCAAACGGTTTCGTATTATTTGAGCGACAAATTTAGCTTATTTTATAAAAACAAGCCTCTTTCAGCGCTCAGAACTCTGGAACCATTTACTGCAGAACAGTGAACGGGAGCTCATTTTGAAGCTGACATTTCGTAGGTTATGTTAAGAAGTAATCCTTGTTTTTATTGTATACAGAGAGACAGATAATCTGATTTTACTTACTTTTAGGCTTTTTGCCCATTTGTAAAAATGTAAAAAAATATTGAAAAAAACCTTTCATTATTAAGAGGGATTCGGCATTGTTTGCTTAGTGGCTCGGCAATAAGTTTCGAGGGTATTAAATAAATTATTTTCACACGCCTGGACTTGAACGGCTCAGTACCGCATGCACTGGCCGAGAGATGAAGATAAGCGAGCGTTGGGCGTCATTTTACTCCTGTGTTTATGAAAACTTGTGATAAAGCTAGCCCAGGCATGTGCTACTAGACGAAACATCACGTGTTTGTCTCCTGGCCTTGGTTGTCTCGGCTAGGTCCCGCCTCACAGTCAGCTGGTTAGTTCACGCGCGTACTATTTTTTTTTTCTTTATTTGATATTTGCAATACTTTCTTATCAACGTTGCACCAGTAAAAAATATGTGTTTATTTGTACTTTCAATGAGGGGTCTACTCAAATATTTTAAAAATATTTTTTCGTGGCAAAGGCGTCTTAATGAAGAAAAATCTAAATTTCTCCATTTCTATAAAAAGTAAGAAAAACTGTTTATATGTCAATATAAACTTTAACTTTTCAGCATCAAAATAAACCATGATTTTGATCACTGGGTGAAAGGGTTTCGGAGCCACAACAGTTTAAAATTGCTAATTTTATGAAAATACGATAAATTTAAATATTATTAATTTAAACACTATTAAGTTCTGATGCCTCAAACTTTGTACAAAGCATTGTATTACAATTGTCTACGGACAGAAAAAGTTTCATTGCATTTAAAAATTGCAAGGTCAATTTTCTCTATATTTCGTTCGATTTGAGATGGAATAGCCCATCATATTCATCGTCTTGCATTTATGTCTCCGCCAATAGAGCCACGTATTCCGAATTTAGTGATACCATTTTTAATGTATCGTACGAAATAGCCTATAAAGAGAAGGCTTTGTGATCTGTGTAGGCCTAATGAAATGTCTTCTGGACTACTGGGAGGATTTTGTTCGTAACCCGTATTTGCGAATCTATCAGAGAATGATTCAGATGAAAAAAACTTAGCAAGATACAATGAACAAAAATAAAATTATAATCTACAAATTAATAGTAGCTATGCTGTACAGTGTCCCGTGCCGTGGCGTAGTGGTCTAAGGCATCCTGCCTAGGACTCGCGTTACGGAAAGCGCGTTGGTTGGAGTCCTCATGGGGGAGGAAATTTTCTCATGAAATTTCGGCCAGTGTATGGGACCGGTGCCCGCCCAGCGTCGTGATGCACTTGGGGAGCTACGATAAGTATCGAAATCCGGTTGCGAATGCCAGCTATAACGGCTGGGGGGTCCATCGTGCTAACCACACGATACCTCCATTCTGGTTGGATGATCGTCCACCTCTGCTTCGGCATGTGTACGTGAGGCCAGCAGCCGGCTGGTCGGTCTAGGCACTTCGTGGGCTGTAGCGTCACGGATTATTATTATTATTATTATTATTATTATTATTATTATTATTATTATTATTATTATTATATTATTATTATTGATTATTATTATTATTATTATTATTATTATTATTATTATTATTTATTATATAGGGTTGTAAATCCCGAAAAGACTAAGTATATGATTATGTCTCGTGACCAGAATATTGTACGAAATGGAAATATAGAAATTGGAGATTTATCCTTCGAAGAGGTGGAAAAATTCAAATATCTTGGAGCGACACTCGGGAGAAAATTAAACGCAGAATAAATATGGGAAATGCCTGTTATTATTCGGTTGAGAAGATTTTGTCACCCAGTCTGCTGTCAAAAAATCTGAAAGTTAGAATTTATAAAACAGTTATATTACCGGTTGTTCTTTATGGTTGTGAAACTTGGACTCTCACTTTGAGAGAGGAACAGAGATTAAGTGTGTTTGAGAATAAGGTTCTTAGGAAAATATTTGGGGCTAAGAGGGCTGAAGTTACAGGAGAATGGAGAAAGTTACACAACACAGAACTGCACGCATTGTATTCTTCACCTGACATAATTAGGAACATTAAATCCAGACGTTTGATATGGGCAGGGCATGTAGCACGTATAGGCGAATCCAGAAATGCATATAGAGTGTTAGTTGGGAGGCCGGAGGGAAAAAGACCTTTGGGGAAGCCGAGACGTAGATGGGAGGATAATATTAAAATGGATTTGAGGGAGGTGGGATATGATGGTAGAGACTGGATTAATCTTGCTCAGGATAGGGACCGATGGCGGGCTTATGTGAGGGCGGCAATGAACCTCCGGGTTTCTTATAAGCCAGTAAGTAAGTAGGCCTAAGTAGTCTATTACTATTATACATTTCAGATGATTTCTTGCTTTTTTTAAAAAACAGATAAAATGTAAAATTGGTCCACAGCTGTGGAGTAATGGTTTGCACGTCTGGCCGCGAAACCAGGTGGCCCGGGTTCCATTCCCGGTCGGAGCAAGTTACCTGGTTGAGGTTTTTTTCCGGGGTTTTCCCTCAACCCAACGTGAGCAAATGCTGGGTAACTTTCGCTGCTGGACCCCGGACTCATTTCACCGGCATTATCACCTCATCTCATTCAGACGCTAAATAACCTAAGATGTTGATAAAGCGTCGTAAAATAACCTACTAAAAAAAAAGATTCTATACCAAGGTCAAGCTTCAATGGAGGGGGAGATAAATTATGTCCCTCATAATCTCGTTATATCAGGTTTCTATAATTTTGCTTTTCTCCCCCTATGAAACGGTTCTCTCTCCGCCTATGCCAGGCATGTCAATTGATGCCCATAGGAGCAAGCACGCGCTTTAGAGCCCAGGAGAGCCCGAGCGCTTTACAGCGGAAAGGAAAGAGACAGACGAAAGAGGTGGTATATGCCGCTTGATCGAGCTATATTGAGGGATGGACAGCACTGATTCAATAGATAAAGGGAAGAGAACTTATTAAAACTGTATCCATGGTAATTTTTAGATTTGCCTGAGAAGTATAAGTGCATTATAAGAATATAAGTTTTAATTTTAATGCTCATTTTTCACAAGTTTGTTTTTTTTTTTTATTCAAAAGAAATATTTTCTCAACTTTTTGTATACAAAAGTGAAATTTTCAGGTATAGGCCTATTTATTTAGTAACCTTACAGAATGTTTTCGTAAGTCTAATTTACCGTATATACGTATTATTGAAGATAGTGTATTGAAAATTTTGAAAATATTCGCATGGAAATTGTTTGTAAGAAAATGAATTAACAAAGCAACTACTGTTACATCATAAGCAAAAGATACGTGCCCATGTGTTGTAAAAATTCAGCACATTTCGAGAAAATAATTTAATATTCTGATGATAGGAATTTGCTCACAAATATCACCTTAAAAGCATAATGCGATAAGAGTTTTGTTATGTAATATTAGTTACACTTAAAACAGATACAGTGCCTAGGTAACTTTGCTTTGTACTGTAATATTGTTTTGACTAGTTTATTGATTACTTTTGTAAGGCTAAAGATACCATCAATATAAATTCCAACTTATCATGTCATACTCAATCTCTTTCTTTGGAATATCACTTTCTTTATGAATGATGTGTTTCATCCACTTAATACAGTAGTATATAATATTATGCTACTATGGAATTTAAGTGAATATTCCTTCTTAACTCTCTATTATGTTATTAAGATTTAAAACACAAGTGCAATATTAAGAAATCAGTGTTAGTACTTTTGTTTTACAGACAATATAGATAATATTAAACAGAAAGAAGCCATATAAAAATAACGACATAAAATTTCACGTTCCGTTTGAAGTTTGTGCACCACTGTTTTCTTAATTCAACAGGTTGCTTATTCATACACACAACCCTTCCTTTTTCCATACTTAGCGCTTGCTGCCCGCGCACGACGTGAAGGTCAGAAAAATGCGCTTGCTTTGACATCACTGGCCTATGCCTTGCCGGCAACCGAACTCAGGTCCTCTGCATTTGTAGCCATAGTGAGGGTGTGTTTGATACACGCTTTCTGAAGCAGACTGTACAATAAATATTTCCCTCAGCACAAATACAGTCACGGTACGTACATGAGTTTGTTTTCGCAATATTGCTTTCTTTTTACCCCCTTCTGCTTCTGTCGAGGTCGGATGGACGACAAAATTGGATATGAATAATTCAGCCCGCCAGCATCATCGTCGTCAGTCCTGAAGACAGATGGGCTGCGGAGCGAGATGCGCTATTGTTTCTTGCTACACGAGATTCGTGCCTAGCTTCACACTTGTCAGATAATGACACTGTAATGATACATGCAGTAAGTACTTCCGGTGACTATCATGTGCTGACATCTCGTGCTATAAAACGGCGTTTTTATACCTTATCTTCTTGTTCATCACGTACCTGTTTTAAATTGCAATGTCGGTCCGGTTCTGGCAGGTGTCCCA
Organism: Periplaneta americana; assembly: GCA_025594305.2. Lineage (NCBI taxonomy): Eukaryota > Metazoa > Arthropoda > Insecta > Blattodea > Blattidae > Periplaneta > Periplaneta americana. Next base: position 9,805,382 of record JAJSOF020000035.1, read on the forward strand.
CCATAACCTCAAAAGTATACCGATATTACGGGCTTAATAGTCAATTATGTAAAACGATGTACTTGTATTACACGAATTAACTTTTAGTTTTTAAAATATACAAAGTAATGCAGGTACAACGATAATTATGATGACTATTACACTCTTACTACGTCATACTACTTTTGACCAATAAAACGGTACGAAAGGACGTATTTCAACAATCACGGCTGCTTATCGCACAATTTTATCGCGTCCCTAGCATTTGTTTAATTTTATCGCGTCCCTAGCATTTGTTTAATTTTATCGCGTCCCTAGCATTTGTTTAATTTTATCGCGTCCCTAGCATTTGTTTAATATTATCGCGTCCCTAGCATTTGTTTAATTTCATCACGTCCCTAGCATTTGTTTAATTTTATCGCGTCCCTAGCATTTGTTTAATTTTATCGCGTCCCTAGCATTTGTTTCTTTGTTTGCCAACATTTGAAACTTCGCTGGTCTGGACGTCAAAAAATATATATATATATATATATATATATATATATTACAAACCACTCCAGTCGATGCACAGCAGTTTCAAATATGACTCGCATTGGCATTCAAGAACAAGAATTAATAAAAATCACTGATCATACCTATGCATCTTCTGAAATCCTATTTACAAATAAATGAAGAGCACCATTCGGAAATCCTGAATAAGTTGAGGAATACACCATGTAGGCCTAAATCAACGAGTTCCACTTCTATTACGCACACGTCCAATATAACATCAATTGAACCACCAACCACATTCAAATTTGAAAATTGTACATCCAATAATTATTCCTTTTAAAATTATTCATGTTTATTTTTTATGTCATCGTCGTTAATTAAAACTTTTCTAACACTTGTGTATATTAGTTAGGTTATGTTATAGCTTCTGCTCTGAGAGGATAAAAGAACTTCTGCTATGATGATTATGGATAGTCACGTATCAGAGATTGTTTAATATTAAGATTTATTGAATATCAACTGTCAAGTGACGTTGATTACTGGGATTCGGATAATTGAAGTGGAATGCAACTGTTTTAATAAAAATGAAACTGAATCAACAAAGCCATCTTGACTAGTAACATTGTCATCGTGTATAGATCGAGAACTTCTCGACGAGAAGGCATTGCTAGTAATCATAACTCACTACTGCCATCTAGAATGCATCTAGTGTAATATTTGTAAAGTTGAGATGGTACAATAATACATTTGAAGACAGTTGTATTTTCGTAAGTCAATTAATGTTTTATTGTATTTGAGTACTTCGTTACTTCTAATCTTTATATAGTTTCTTCTAATCGTGTAATAGTCAATTAAATCCCACTCGAGTTTTGATTTTCTGTAGATAAATCAAAACATCTAGTGAGATTACTGTTGATAATAATCATAATAATGTCGACAGGAATGCGTCGGATAAATGGCAGACTGGATGTGTTCAGCAACGCAGGTTTTATGGTTCTTCTGAGAACCAGTTAATAGCTACAAAATTTGCTTTAAAATCTGTAAATGAAAGAACTTTGACTATGCAGTGTTGTTGGAGAGAATGCAGAGAATATTCGGACTTCAGTCCTATTCTATAGACCTATTTAACTACATAACTACAATGGAATACCTTAAGGCAGCCGTGGCGAGAACGTGACTCGCGAGACATTGTGGCTCGCAGTGATAGCTGTGCATTTCCCTTGCTTCTAACCTCCGCCAACCCCCACCCTCTCACTCACTGGAGTCAAACTCCGTTCCATTTGTATTTGTCTTGACCTGCGAGTGGCATATGTCTCTCTCGAAACTATGTACGAAAGTTCCAAGTAGGATGAGAGGACGCATTTTTTTTTTGCTGTCAATATGATGAGTAGGGAACGGAATTTGGAGCAGTAATAGCTAGTATTGGCATCTACACAGCCATTTGTTTACAACCCTTTATACCAAGTCCTCCCATCCATGACATGCTCGCAGATCTCTGCACGTCAAGAACAGGTGAACGGGACAGTTGTCGCATAAGAACTTCAACATACAGGTTTGTAGTTCAGAGTAGTGAAGTGCAGGTACAATGCCGAAAGTGAAACCAACTAACAATACAAAATTGAAAGACTATATTTAAGCTCCAGATCGAGTATCAAAATTCAGTAAACAATTCCCTAAATTGTAGCTTCCCCCATGTCCAGTTCTTAAGAGCTGGGGTCAAGGTTAGAAGCTTGCAATTATTACGCACATCACCTCCAATCTGTGAAGAAAGTGGTCCAGTCTTTCGACCTCGATGACGCGGCTGCAATTCAAATACGCCAGGAATTGCTAAATGATAGAACAATCGAGAAAGAAATCACGGATATTGAATTTTTTTATATTTACCGGATGCCATTATTCGATTAGAAAAGTCAGGAGTAGAACTAGTTGAGCAAATAAATATTATGAGGACTATTGTAAATAAATTGAGTGCAGTATAAGGTGAAGTAGGAAAACGTGTTGGTGAAAAAATGAACAGAGCTTTGATTAAAAATGATGGGTACAGTATTCTTATTCGGATTTCAGATGTACTAACAAAGACGTGTCCCAATGACGTCATTCAACATGTGAATTTAATTGACGTATCTTGTTTCAAGTACTCTCCAATTGTCTCTACAGATGTAGAGCGGAGTTTTTCCATGTTAAAAAAATTTCCTTCCTTGCAACAGAGCAAAGTTGTATTTTGAAAATTTGAAAATGATATTTACAATTTATTATAACACGGCACAGCAAGCATAATTGTTTCATCAACAAAACATAGCATTAAATGAAAAGGCCATTTCGTTTGGTTCTACATATTCAGAGGCGAGTTCCATACAGAAGACAACTGTCTATCAGCAATCAATATTTCCACGCGAGGATGCAGAGATTGATATTTAATTATGTATATTAGTAATGTTGTTTATTGGTGTCGTTTGCGTTGCCAAGAAAAACACATGTAGTTCAAAGTGAAATGCAGATTATGTATGTAGGCCACTATATGTCATTAAACTATAATATTTCTTTATTCTGAAATACGTTTGCGTGTAAGTTTGTATGAAGTGGACTGTACTCGTCCATGCAGCTCGCTTGACAGTCACTGAGCTACGAATATCTATACTACGTTTCACCATTCTTTATAATACTCCAAATCCCTTTCCCTGATGATGAGAATATTAAATGTATGATTGTTCACAAGTATTACGAGGAAAACGGTTGTATAACATAAAATGGCATTATACTAGTACATGTTACTGATGAAACATTAAATGTTTAGTGTTATTGTTGTTATCATCATCATCATCATCATCATCTCTGTACGTCGACCCATAATACAGTTAAATCTTCAATTTGAACTCACTGATTTACTAATATTAAGTCAACTGCCATTATCCAATAGGAGCGCACTCAATTGAGTGACTTGGTGGCCGGGATTACATAGTAATATGCACTGTTGGGCGAAGAATCTACGTAAAGATTAATTTTTAGTCCTACAGAATATATCTGCTATGGTAACAATGATAACCATAATCAAGAAATTGGTTGGGTTACTGGCTGAGAAGAAACCTTCGCACTGGAAGGAATGTGAACGGTAGAAGAGTTCGGGCAGAAGAAGATATCAGATGATAAACAACGTTAAGATATGTGGATCATATGCAGAGACAAAGAGGAAGGCAGAAAATAGAAAAAATTGAAGAATGCTGGATTTGCAGTGAAAAACCTGCCCTTGGACAGAAATGAAAATGAATGAACCTCCTTGTACGATACCTAATTACCTAAAGAGACATCAAATTGTGAATACATGCCTCAGTATTAATTTATCACGCAGGAAACCGATTCTAACCGAATAAACCTCAGAGATGATATCGTAACCATAGCAACAAACAAGCCACCGCCTCTTGTTTCTGCAATGTGTTTCTATTTCGCTTCTTTTGAGAAACCGCGGTGCGTCGAGCGCGCTTCCTGCTCCAGAAGGAACAGTGAGTCGCTTTGTGAACGCACCATTATCGCGTTCCGACATCGAAGTGACGTCACTGCATGAAAAAGTGAACAGCGGCAGATTAAATTACCTCCATATTCTGTGAAATATCCCTCACTACCAGCAGCTTCCGTTCAAGTCCTAAATCTGTGTTTTTTTTTTATCTATTTAACATGACAGCGACGAAAGAGAGATTAAGGAGTAGGTCTGCTTGGGTCGTGGCTCATTTAACAACGTTTTATCATCTGTAGTTGTTACAAGTTGTAAAGGTCCACACCTGTGGAGTAACGGTCAGCGCGTCTGACTGCGAAACCAGGTGACCCGGGTTCAAATCCGGCAAGTTACCTGGTTGAGGTTTTTTCCGAGGTTTTCCCTCAACCCAATACGAGCAAATGCTGGGTAACTTTCGGTGCTGGACCCCGGACTCATTTCACCGGCATTATCACCTTCATATCATTCAGGCGCTAAATAACCTATATGTTGACACAGCGTCGTAAAATAACCCAATAAAAAAAAAGTTGTATTATTAAATGTATGTGGCTTAAGCCTAGCTTACAGATTCGTCTATTTAAATCTGTTACATTTTGATTTCATCAGATGCATTTCTTATTTTATTTAACTATGCTATAGTACGAGCGTTCAATTAATAACCAGCCAGTGTCAAATTTGAAGGGATAAGATAAGAATTCGTTTATTCGTTAGGGCTTCTCAGATGCCCTCCAATCACAAGGAGCGGCAACAACGTCTACCAATAATGTGTTAGCATTTGTAATTGACATGCCGATATCCTCTGCACGTGGAGTATATAACAGCATTGTCATGTCTCGAGTTGATTGTTGACAAAAAGCTTAGTAATTTTAATTTCAATATTAGTTAAAAGTCATCTTATAGCTTAAAATTTATTTGTTGTGGATGGCGGTGATAGAAATCAATGTATTGTTGCAGGTATAAAATAATTGAAACTAAGGATAATCTTTATAACGAAAATGTGACAACACCGCTTGATATTATAAGTAATGATGCGTGCAAAAAAGGTATATCCAACATAAAGACTGCCGCTGGAATATTAATTGAACGATCTTATTATAAAGCTACATAGTCTACATCGTGATGTAAGTCTGTGAATCGGTAAGGTGTAATAATCTGCGGACAAGGGCTTATTTCTGAGGAATTATTATTTATGATTGCTTTTCGTTACACTAAATTAAAATCAATAAATTATTTTTCGATTAAAATATTAAAACATTTTTATGTTCCATGTTACGAAGAAAAAAAAAAAAAAGAAGGAATTTATTGATTATTGAGAAGAATTTAGTTTTTTGCACGATTGTTTTTATTGTATTTACAGCTATTTTGTTAGGCCTTGAAAGTTAGAATTTCCACACAGAAACTTGTTGCTAGGGAAACCATTCTTCATGACATAAAACTATACTGAAATAGACCCATTACAGTGCACTTATTGTTATTTAGTTACCGTTACAGTAAGATTATAGTTTTGCGAAGGCTTTGGAATAATAATGCTCTAAATTTTCAATGCAAAATCTAATGTACAGGGTGCGTCAAAAGAACGGATGGATTTCACAAAGAAAATTGTAAAGATTCATCAAATCAAAATTTATTGTTATCAACATATTCACCAATACATGCAGCTTATTTAAAAACAACATTATCCATATGATGTCCTTGGCTTTCAATACAGGCAAAGGCGTTTTCTGATGTTCGCCATCACTTTCACAGTCATATGGTAATTGCCACGATTTCTTCATGAATCGCTGTCTTCAGTTCGTCCAGTGTATTCAAATTCAAATTCAAATTCAAATTTATTTATTTACATTTGAATTTACATTTGATAGTACAAATGAGCATATGTTGTACAATCTACATAAATGTTGATGTGATCGATGTTTACAAACTTACGCCTTCAAATGGTGCCAAAGAAAGAAGTCGCAGGGCGCGAGATCTTACCGTAGCCTCGGACAATCTCAGTGCAATTTTCGTCAAATTTCTTCTTTAATGTTGAACCTGTGATACGATTTTGTAAAATCCTAGCGTGACATCCGATGTCGAAATGAGTCCTGAGTGGCGATCATCTTCATTTTTCAAAAATGTCTCTACGATGAAAGCATTGTACACCAGACCAACACCATGTTCTCAACTGAAACTGCATTCTAATGGCTGACCCAACAGTCGTGGTCCCCCTCACTATATCTCTCTCCTCGTTGCGTATCGATAGTTTGAAATCCATCGTTCTTTCTGACGCACCTTTATTTGCAATTTTAAAAATATGATTGTGCAAAAGATGTTGTACTATATACGTTTATGAAGTGCATTACAAAATCGCTCTGCTCATTTTTCAAATTTTTTCTCGATTTTGTAAAAAGCACTTCCCAATCTTGTATCGCAAATTGTGTATTGTTTAATGTTGTTATGGAGGGAATACAATGTTTGGGATTTTTAAGAAAGTGTGATTGATATTTACGATTCTCTTCATAATGTTTATTAATGTTATTGATGATGATGATGATGATGATGATGATGATGATGATGATGATGATGATGATAATACGTAGGGGGTGAAACCATTCCGGAAGTTGACAAATGTAAATACCCTGGAAATAACTTTTAGCAGCGATCTCGGCTGGGGGGAGCACGTTACAGACACAGCGGGAAAGGCATGGAGAGCGTTACACTTTGTGATGAGGGTACTAAGAAAAGGCTCTGATAAATCCAAAGAGATTGCATATAAATCACTAGTACGTCCAGTAATGGAATATGGTGCTGCATGTTGGGATCCTTACAGATTAGAACATATTAAGACACTGGAAAAGATTAAAAAACGGGCTCTCAAGTGTTGTCGTAATAATTCACCATTAAAATGGGACACACTCACGGACAGGAGAACGCGAATTCGATTATGCGCAATGTTCAAAACATACAGAGGTGAGCCTGCCTGGAGAGAAATAAAAAATAGGTTGCAGCCGCCAAATTACTCTTCAAGGAACGACCACTCATATAAATTGAGGGAAAGAAGACAGAGGACGGACACTGGAAAGTTTTCTTTTCTCAATCGTACTACCAGGGACTGGAATGCTTTGCCTGCAGACTTACCAATAACCAAAAATGTATTTAAAAATAGACTTAAGGACTTTACTAATAGACGGAAGTATATTATACACACTATTTAAATGGTGCAATTGATATTTTTGTTGAAGTGTTGTATCAGTGAATAAGGGTGTTGTGTCAGTGAAGTGTGTTGTGTAAGTGAAGTGTGTTTCTGTCAGTGAAGCTTTACAGTTTATAGTGGTAGTGTAAAGTATTTGAACAGTGAATGTTTTTGAAGTGTTAGTGAAATCAGGATAGTATCAGTGAAATGTGTCGTAGTTCCAGTGCAGTGAGTGAGTTGTCAGTGAAATGAGTGTAGTGCTGAAAGGTACTTGTGCAGATATGAACATATCATACTCGTGGGTTTTAGTTCGAACTTAGGGTTAAGATACAAATTAGATTTACTTTAAATTTTATTTTAAGTGATCGTGCTTCATTTAATTTAGGATGCTCCCTGTTATTATTATTATTATTATTATTATTATTATTATTATTATTATTATTATTATTATTATTATTATTATTATTATTATTAGTATTATTATTAATTTATTATTAATTAGTATTTTTATTAATTGTTTTTATTGTTGTATTATTATTAATTATACATTATTGTATTTACCACATATATATATATAGGTCCATATAGTGTTTATTACAGCGACAATTGTTTTATATATTGATATAGTAGATTAATAACAATATTAGTTAACGTCACAGAAAATATAATAAAACGAATAATCATGCTGGGACGCATTGATACACTATTTTAGAAGTGTTATTATTATCAGTTTATAAAATACATATTTACTTATAAAGCTAATATAATTTATATTTTGCATTATCTTTATGTTTCACTGTGTAGACTCTTTTATTTTCCATATTTTTCCATATTTTAGAGTTTAGTATATTTTCGAATTTCCATATTTTTCCATGTCCATATTATATTAGTTTAACAATAAAACAAAACAAAATTCTTTTTTAAAAATACATTTCAACAATAGATTTAAACACATGTTCAATAATCCCTTTAACATCAGAGTTATTTGAAAATTAGCCCTAAACAATGGGAAAGATTAAAAACTGTATTAATTTAATTTAAAATTTTTAACAGACTTCAGTTGTGCAGCTCAACAGTTAAATGCCAGTCAGAGTCACACAGTTTTGTAAATCATACTATAAAGACGGTAAATATGCCAAAAGTACGTCATTCAGTTTTAAAATCAAAACCAATTACATTTCAGAATTTAAAGAGATGGTTTATCAACTGACAATAAAATATTATTTTGTAATTTGTGTAAATCATCTCGTTCCTGGTGAACTCAACTAGGGCCAACAAACAACTAAATTCCAAGCAGAGACAATTGTCGCACCAACAACATCGAATGTGATCTGAGTTTAACATCGATCGTTCTCTCATCTCTGTGATATTCCTCTCTACAAACTAAAGAATAAGGTCTTCAGGAATTCCTTGAAAAATATACTCAACATACAATCCCGGATGAGTCAACACTTAGGTCATGCTCATCCATCTACGATGAGACAATACAGAAGATAAGAGATGAAATTAAAGATAGTTCATCCATTGATGAGACTCCCGACAAAGAAGGTAGACTTGTTGGTAATGTATTAAAGAACAATATTCTGAACACATACATGTTTTGAAAAGTGCTCAAAACTACGTTCAACGTAATCCTGTGGCCAAATATTATGTACGATAATGTGTTATTCTTTATTTGCTGCCCTTATATGGTCAAAGTTTATCTGACAAACTCATTTTACTTGTCTGCAATGGAAATTTCCCTAAAGTAATGTTGAACAGTGAAAAAGTATTTCTCAAAGCTCCCAGTAGAAACGTGTTGAAAGAAATGAAATTCCATTGAAAAGTTTTATAAATAAAATAATATTATGCCGAAAAAGACTCTATTATACAATGTTATTGGATTGCTAATTAATAATTATTCAAAACAGTTACCTACATAAGTGTATTTACTCACATTCAGTATTTTCATGCATCATAAAAACGCTCAAAAGTCTCCAAAATAGGCACCTTTCATATCTGAAAGTTTTGAAATTATAAATAGTACTGTGGAACAACTGAATCGTGGTAGAGGTAAAGTTGCAGATGCAGTAAGAGCTAAGGTGGACACTGTACTTTCAAAAACCCTGGATATGAAGAACTACAAAGGTTGTTGCTGTGATGAGTGGTGAATCAACAGTGAAGATTAACTTGGACTTATCCCCAGCAGACATGTGAAATTGAATTATGTACCAGTTATTCTTGTGACGTCAACGTCTTTTAGTCAGTATAAATCTATCCTCAGAGACAATAAAGAAGATTCACTAGCACTTGAAAGAAATAACCTATTGTCATGGTAACAGAAAAAAAATATAATAAAACGAATAATTTGATTAAAATGTACTGTACATAGTCATTTTTTTATAATTTTAAGTCAGACGAAAAATCCATTTTATTCCATATTTTGGTAAAAATAACATATATTTTTAGTCCATATAAATCCGTTCCCTGATTATTATTATTATTATTATTATTATTATTATTATTATTATTATTATTATTATTATTATTATTATTACTACTACTACTACTACTACTACTACTACTACTACTACTACTACTACTACTACTACTACTAGAAAACTTGATACAGTTCTTGCATTCTCGTGATTGTGTTCTCCGTTTATAATAATTACATTTACATCCAATAACATCTATCAGATGTGGCAAAAGAAAATCACTCCTGTGTGGAAGAAAAAAAAACAATTACCTACAACATTTATATTACATTTTAAAGCAAGTTTTGTAGTTGTACTATGGAGAGGTTAGTTAAACACTGCAAAGTTTTGAAATGATAAACTTCTATGATGTTACTACATAGTTCATCACTGTAACAAGAACGAATGTCTAACGCTCGGCTTATACCGTTCGAGGATTTATCGCTCGTGACAGTTTTATCCGTCATGCATGTGCGCTAGCTATCGGATTATGCTATGAACTACTTGGCGCTCGAGCGAAAACGTCCGATGCAGACCTCTGTCACCAATTCCATCGACGCTAAATACCCTAATAGTTAATATGGCGTCCTTAACCGTCTTGAAAGAGCTTCGTACGTGTTATTTGTTTTAATTGATTTGTTTTTACTGACAGTGTTAAAGACATAAGGCCTTCTCTTCTACTGAACCTGTATACAAATACATATCAAATAAAATAACAATACAGAAAACAATAGAAGCAATACAGAAAAGAAATGGTTAGGTGCTTCTTGCTCTGAATTTTATAACAAGTGCGCGTCATCTCAGACCTTGGAATGCACATCTCTGGCGAAATAATATTCCTATAGGTGTCGGTGTTAGAATGCTAACACAACAATAATCACCACATTCTCATTCCTTAAGAAACATAGACACCATCACACACAAGGCTTGGAATCAATTTGCCTCGACTCTTTCTTAGTGACGCCCGTTGTCATGGCGACACGCCTCGCATACTCTCCGGCAACACACCCATTGGGAATAAATGTAGTATGTAAATGTAAATGCAGCCCGTCAGGTAGCTAAGTGCCAGAACGCGAACTTATCACTCTACGAACTCCGGGTTCGATATCTGGTAGAGGGCAAAAACAGATTTCTTACATTTAAAACATCTATTCGAGACTCGGAGATATTTACACCACATCCAACTTGTCTTTCTTCACTCACACAACGCATGGACAGTCAGTTTTGCCAATTATCGAAACTACCATAAGATATTCGCATTTTTTATATAATTTTTCCTAGAGCAAGGTGCTTAGGGAAGTGTATTTTCAAAATATACTCTCGAAAGTCAAACTCATGAGCGGAATTTAGATATTTTATAAAAACAAGCTCTGTAGCGGGAGAACTGGAAGAAGTTTACTGCAGAAAAATGAGGGCTTATTTGAAAGCTGACATTTAGTATGTTTATGTTAAAAAGTAATTCCTTATTTTTATTGTACACAAAGAGACAAAATCTATTTTGGAATTTATTAATTAATAAAAAATATTTATTTTATTGAGAAAAATAAATTCTACAACTTTAATTATTAAGAATTCATTTTGTTTATTTGGCTATCAATAAGTTTCGGGGGTTTAAATATTATTTTCACACGCCTAGACTTGAACGGAACAGTAGCCTACTGACCAGAATGAAACATCAGTTACAGATGTTCGATGTCTGCCTTTATTAAAACCTTGATCATAGAAAATGTTGCTCACAAATATCAATGTTTATGTCCAAACCTTGCAATCATTTTCACAGCCAGCCTGTTAGTCGTGGATATTTATTTTCTTTATTTTATTTTCAAAACTTTCTTATCAAGGCTACCAGTAAAATTCAAACGATTTTACCCTTAGGTCTAACCATATTTTTAAGAAATATTTTCGAGCTGTAAATCGTTAAATGTTAAATGTTATTTCCGTCTTTTACATTCAATATAAACTTTAACTGTCAGCATCAAAATAAACCATGATTTTGATCATTGGGTGAAATGATTTCGGAGCCACAACAGTTTAAAGTTGCTAATTTTATGAAAATACGATAAACTTAAAATTATTAATTTAAACACTGCTGATGCCCAAACTTTGCAGAAAGCTTGTATGGTCAGTTTCCCTCTCGGACCTAAAAAGTTTCATTGTGTTTAAAAATTCAAGGTCAATTTTCTCTATATTTCGTTTCGATTTGAGATGGAATAGCCCATATGGACTCCCGTTTTGCCAACATTGAGCGCTGTTATCGGAGGTGTCTTTAGACTGTGCGTACTCTTACCCTACTTTCCTCAACATTCGTAAGTTTCTCATTTACTGGGACGTTTTTGCTTCTATTATCGTGTTCTTTCAACAGTGTAAGTTTGCGCTATCCTTTTTGACACACTCTGTATACAGACGCTTTTGTTTACTGCACATGCGCAATGCGTTGTGTCTGGAACTAGTAAAATTAGGCGGCCATTTCTTTTTCCTGGAACTGTACAGCAGTGGCAAAGAAAACCGGACCGACCCTTGTAGCTGATTTCAGAGCCTTGTTCACTCCAGAGCACGATAGACTGGTAATTAAGACTTTCGTGGTTCGAATTCTGCCTGGGAAGGAAACTTTTTTTTTTTTCTTATTCAAATTTATTCCCAATAGTTTTCGATTGCAGCGATATTTTGCTACTTAATTAACTTATTATTTCCAGAACATGAATTTTACCAGCAATCGAAAAGTGTTGGGAATAAATTTGAATATGGAACAAAATAAAGTTTCCTTCCCACGTAGGATTCGAACCATGAAAGTCTTATTTACCAGTCTATAGTGCTCTGGAGTGAATAAGGCTCTTAAATCAGCTAGAAGGGTCGGTCCAGTTTTTTTTGCCACTACTGTACATAATTTGCTTGTGTATACAACGTGAGGAACCCCGTGTCTATTTCGGATTAGCCAGATACTTATAGCATACGCAAGAAGGAAATGGGTCTTGCTTCTGGTTTTGGGCATTGCAATCATGATGATAGAATTTTTATTTTAAGTTGTTCCGAAACATCGAAAAAAAAAAAAATTCAACAGTCTTGAAAATCCCTAATCATTCTCCTTAACCCAATCACCGTGAAAAACTACTGTCCAATAAGCATGGTATAATTCCCCTGAGACCTCAAATACAATACTATGATCATGGAACAGCCTACAGAATATGCCTAACATTTTCTCCGCCTATACAACAACAAAAATTTTCTTTCATTCATCTTAGAAAATATGTTACTATTAAAAAGTAGTCAGCGATGTAGCGATGTATGTAATAGAGGGGAAAGGAACTTGCCACTTTACCCCATTATCTACTGACTTAGTTGTCTCATGAGTGATGTCTTATTGACGTCACTTATGAGCAGTGGCGGCTTCTCAAGGGGGTTGCAGGTTTGTACACCCCCCAGTAATGTTCCTAATCTCCCGGCTTTGTTACTATTAAAAATATACTGTATATATTTTTCTTTTTTACAATTTTCATTCATGACTATCTGCAGCTGGCGTCATGTTTTGTACGTCTGCAGGAGCCTTCGAGCCTCTTGGTTTGCAAAGATGTTGAAAACCTATGGAAGGTAGTTTATAGAGATGTTAGGCTAATGCGGAGACAAGGGGGTTAGAGGCGTGGTCTACTGCTTCCTCATTGAGAAAGGTTTGTCGCACTCCCTGGCATGGGACACCAACGTCAGTGCAGACGAAACTAAATTCACTGGGAAAGTATCTGTTTCAACTAGACATTTGTCCGAAGTAATAAGCATGAAAAATGTATTCATTCAGCTTGTGCAACGAACAGTCGCATATTTCGCACATTACTTTCTCAATCTACATGCACACAAACGGCACAATACACAAAGAAGCTTGTATTTTGCTTTAAAGTTGTAAGAGTTGTCGTTCTGATAATAAGTGCTGCTATCTCCCGACAGCCTACGAAAGCTGCATTTGAATTTTATGAACGAAAACGTTGGACTTCGTACTTGGCAGCATTCTGATGACGATTCTGTGCTCAAATGTTTTTCATGAGGCTAAATCGTAATATAGAGAGCTCCGCCCACGACCCCTTCCACTTTTGGACTTTCTGTATAAATAGGTATGCTTGTATTTAGTCATTTTACTTATTAATTGCATATAAATTAGCTTTATATGTGTAGCCCTCAGGTATACACGGTTTTAAACTTTAAAGTAAAGTATGTTTAACTCCTCTCCGATATCCATTGTGCACCACCATATTTTCAAACCACCAGCCGCCACTGCTTATGAGTAGACAGTGGATGCGGGATGACTTAAGGAAAAGTGAAGTTGTTTCGTGCCGCGCCGTCCGTCTTTTGTGTACCTGGCGAGTACAGCAGCGTACAGAACGAATGAACCCCGGTCCGTTCATAGTAACATTGCAACGCAATGTGTGCAGTTGTGTTATCCTGCTCAAGTATTTAGTACGAGTTGAATATGTTGTGCTGATCCATTCATAATGGCAAAACGTTAAATTCGCTCAGAGATACGAAATGCCATTAAGAAGTATGAGAGTGACATTTTAAGTATTAACGAAGACAATATCGTGTGTGATGTATGTAAAATTGAAATAAAAACCAGAACTCAGGCTATAGAGAAACATTGCAACAGTACATCACACAGGAAATGCGTTGAAATTAAATCTGAGGAACCGTCTACATCATCATCATCATCATCATTTAGTTGTGCGGGTCTAAACGACACGTGCAACATGATGCTCAGTACAAATATTCCTCTAAAGAAATTGAGTGATCCCCATTTTAGAGGTTTTCTTCAGAAATTCTCTCGATACAAAAACTGTTTAAGCGATAGGCGAAGACGATTCAGCTTCGACAACTTACGAGAATATATCGTCATTTACTGCAACGCTGGTAATTGCATCAATGATGACGAGGACTGAACCTTGCAAGGTATGTACTACTGTACGTTATTTTTCTTTTCCTTCTGACTGTACGGAGATACGGTAGCATGTTGACGTCGTCTGTTTACGTTTAAAACCTGTTCAGTCAATGGTCTGAATGAAAAAAATGTAACATATAGTAAATGTGCACCTACATTCAACGATAAGCAAAGCTCGGAACTTGGGAACTTGTGTGTCGTGTGCATGAGTAAGGTTACAGGTACAACGTACACAAAGCTCTCCCTGCAAGTGCTCAGGGACAGTCGTGTGTACTAAGAAAGTGTTCAGATCGAATGACAGGAAGACGGACGAGGAAACTGTGTCGTGTCGAAGCCAATGACATTCAGATAATTAATTAGAGGTAAACGGTCTGTTTGAAAATAAGAAAATACGTATTATTCGAATGGGTATTGTATACGTTTGAAAATATATTTCTTAAAATTTAGGTACAGAATTTCGTGGAGGAATTCTGAGGAGATACATTATTTTCTTCGAATGGAGAGTTTATATTTTGTAACTTGTGTCAAACACAAACTAGAGGTTGGAAACGGGCATTCATTGAAATACATTGCAGCCCTTAAATCGGTGGAAAATTTGTCCATAGCCATGGGTCAAGTCGTAGTGGAACCTTCCCTAGTAGTGACATAGAAATTGAAAACTATTTTCGAGACAAATTTAGGATACTTATCTTTCTCAGATACGAGATCAGCTAGCAACTACCGAAAATCGAACAGGAAACAGTGACAGTGAAAACATTCAATACTTTATTTCGGCCTAAGACTTTATAATACAATTACAAACCATTTTCCAAATTTGAAATTTTTTAAAATTGAAATTAAAAAAATAAATTTGTAAAATTATCCACGATATAATATAATATTAACAAATGTATATATTTTTTACCTTTTATTTCTGTCTACTATATTCTTGTTTTTACTGAATATCACTGGCTTCTGTCGAATTGTCAATTTATATTAAATGTGTATTTTTCTCTCTTTTTCTCTTTCTTCTTTATTCTTGCTCTTGTGTTGTATTTATTGGTTTGAATTAAGTTACTTACCGTATTTAGTAATGTGTCCTTGTAAATTTTATGTTATATTATTGACTAAGACCACACCGTACACGAGCCTGGCTCTTACGGTAGTGGCTAGAAACATTTTTGTTTTATAAATGTAATTTGTATTCAGTAGGTAGCTAGTTAAAATAAATAAAATAAAAAAATTAATTTTGCTCCCGTCACTTCATGTGACGTGGAAATAAGTTTCTTTCGTTTCAAATCATGTTTAACTAACAGACGAAGAAGGTATGGGTTCGAAAAATATTCGAATGCATGTAGTCATACACTGTAATAAAATATACAGAGCAGAACTGTAAATTTGATGTATTTTGCATGTTTATTTATATATATGCTATAAAATTACGTGTTTCAACCTACCATAATATTATCATTATGTTGTTCCAGCCAGGAACCACTTTTATAGCAGATCTTACAGTACCTCTGTGCTGAAAGCGGGAGTTTGTTGACATTGAAGTCCGGTCGCTTAGCCACGTACAAAGATACAAGTCCCCAAGTTCCGAGCTTTGACGATAAGTCATCCCGCATCCACTGTCTAGTTATGGGGTTTCAACTTGTTTTCGGACAACTGAGTAAACAACAAAAATAACATCGTAGAATGCTTATTTTCGTGGCGCCTTTGATGATGCAGCAATAGACAAATGCAAGTTTAGCATTCAATCTGTGGGAAGGGAAATATGATGTCACCCTCAATGTTGAATTCTCCTTAAGGCGCAACTTCCTCAATGGTCGAGGCTACACGAATACCGATCGCCGGTTAATAGGATATATCCAAACAACGCAGATCCGCCTTTCGTTCGCAGATGTCGCCTGGCAACTGTCGTGACGTCATTCACACGTAAGGACTCTTCCTACAAGTAGATATGTTCAGTAAAAATACGTAAATTATACACAAGAGGCGCGTGCTCGCTGACGTGTTTGTTATGGCAGACAGATGAAAGCGCGTTTCATGACAACCAGCCGGCAGTGTTCCAGACCCAGCCGGGTACAAAAATACAGTTACCTGTCGACAGACGCGATGCGTCGCTTCTTTGTTTTGAAACAGTTGACGATCACCACATTGCTGCGAAATTGCGCCACCACATGATGGCGAAATCTCAACGAATCCATGTTATAATTTGAACCGTTACGTAATGTATTTTGATTTGAATGAATGAATGAATGAATGAATGAATGAATGAATGAATGAATGAATGAATGAATGAATTACAACACATACGTTATCTTATCCGCTAAAACGTTGGCTTTTGACACGAGATTCCCAAGTTTAAATCCCAGCGAATTCAAGTGAAATTTGAACAGAGAGAAAAACATCCTCTTTTACTGCCTTAGTCCCCCGTAAATGGAATTCTCTACCTCAGAAGATTAGGGGCTGCCAGACAATAACCACTTTCAAAAAAAGGCTAAACAATTTCTTACGGGCGCAGTCAAATTGAAGTTATAATTGTGATCGAGTTTAATAACTTAATTTAATTTAGGTATGACTATCATTACTATTGCTATTATTATTATTATTATTATTATTATTATTATTATTATTATTATTATTATTATTATTATTATTATTATTATTATTATTATTTTATTGGTGTGAAGATGAAAAGAATTGTCATTCTATTATATTGATTATGTATTGTATTGTCTTGTATTGTAGTATTGTTTTGCTTTGAATTGTATTATATTGTATTGTATTAATCTATATATATAATTTGAACTGGTAATGGAAATTACGGGAAAACGGCTGAACGGATTTTAATAAATGGCCCCTCATTTTGAAGCTTGGAACCCAAAGTTTTTCGGAAAAGTAGTAGTTTTCAGTGAAATGTCAATTTTCCTACACAATTTTCCTATTTTCCAAAATCCATCTGTTGTCAGTTTTGAGAATTAATTTTATCGAAACACGGCCGACTTGATTGAATTTCAGAACAAAACACACACTACAATAAACAATAGGCTATTACACGAAGGCCATGACCTGCAGGATTGCCGACATATTTAGAGCTCAATTCAATTTGTTATTAAAAACTGATTCTGCAGTGTATAATAATTTTCTGAGTACAACTGTGTATTGGATATTCAAATCTACGAAACTTGAGGTGGTTTGATGACATTATTATCATTAGAAATTAAATATTATTATAGTTAATATCATGATGCATCTATTTTTCATTAATTGTACATAATATTGATGCTATATTGATGACATGAAAGTGAAACGTTTTGAGGTTATGTAAGTAAATGTAGAGAATATCTTAATTTAGATGTTCATTTCTATAATTTACTGAGTGGCTGCTATAGGCCTATATACGAGTAACTACAAAACTTAAGATAATAATATTGTTATTAGAAATCAAATATTTTTATACTTATTAGCCCAGTGGGGTTGGGTCTTTTTCATATACTTAATGGCGGTGTAGTGTAGATCTTGATATGTGTCATTGCCTTCAGTATTGGCTCGAGAGAGCGCAAAAATTACAGTTCTTAAGCAAAGATAAAAAGGTATTACTTACTGATAAAATAAGAGGCCTAGAAAATTTTGTAGTCTCCAGGTCATTTCAGCAAGATCTCTTAGAAGAATAAAATGATTTTACGCTCTACATTTCAAGTTCTGCATGCAGCAGCTATACGAAAATGCTATTGTTCGAAAGCTTAGCAAACCTGACATTTTTTTTTAACTTTTGCCTACAATCCACAATCACCCGAAATAGCTACTGCTATCGTCCTGACATTGATACTTGCGTTTTCGCGTTGAAGCTCAAAAACTGAAGTTGGATAGGTTCAAGAAAAAGTACTTGGTTTAAAAAAATCCATTCAGAGGGAGTATGTTTCATTATTGTGGAAGCAAATAACTATCAAAAAGACAAGTATTCTTCATTGAAAATAAATCTGAAAAATGTTTATTTGAACGTCTAACGAACTTAGTTTGCAGCAGTATTTGCTGCACAAGCCACTAGTTATGTTATATTCACAGCATTGTAGTAATTTTCTGTCATACTGGTTGAGTGGAAGAGAAGGCCGAATGGCCTTAACTCTGCCAGTTAAAATAAACCATTATTATTATTATTATTATTATTATTATTATTATTATTATTATTATTATTATTATTATTATTATAAAAACTAAATTTGGCTTATTTTTTCGCGGAATACTCCCGTTTCGCTAGGCAGCATTAGGCCTATATTAACGTCTGCATTGATAACTGGACAAAGTTATGCAATAACAGACCAACCAACAAAATTACGTTTTTAGAAAATATTGAGGTACCTACTTAGATGAATCAACATCATCATCATCATCATCATCATCATCATCCGTCCATCCATACAAGTGTAGACCATGTGGTCCGTTACGGTCTCATGCAATCTCTTAGCCGGGCGTCCAAACGGTCTTTTTCCTCTACAGCAGCGGTGATCAAAGCGGGTGTCATGATTACATCGTGTAATCACAGACATTCAAACGGGTACGGGGAGTTTCCTGTACATTGCTGTGTGTTTCATTCACGTACTGAAGGCAAGGAGTGGCGGTATCATGTCGCTCTACAAACTCTACATGAGCTGCTGCCAAGAACTCGAAAGGAGGATAGCAATGGCAAAGGAAGCTTTTTTAAAAAAAAAAAAAAAAAAGAGCGTTTTCTGCGGACCTCTAGAAAAATAACTAAGGAAAAGACTAGTGAAGTGCTTTGTGTGGAGTGTGGAATTTTATGGTGCAGAAACATAGACATTACAACGAATAGAAGAGAAACGACTAGAAGCATTTGAAATGTGGATATGGAGAAGAATGGAGCGTGTGAAATGGACAGACAGAATAAAAAATGAAGCTGTGTTGGAAAGAGTGGGTGAAAAAGTAATGATGCTGAAACTGATCAGGAAGAGAAAAGGAATTGGTTGGGTCACTGGCTGAGAAGAAAGTGCCTACTGAAGGATGCACTGGAAGGAATAGTAAACGGGAGAAGAGTTCGGGGCAGAAGAAGATATCAGATGATAGACGACATTAAGATATATGGATCATATGCAGAGACAAAGAGGAAGGCAGAAAATAGGAAAGACTGGAGAATGCTAGGTTTGTAGTGAAAGACGTGCCCTTGGCCAGAACACTATGAATGAATGAACCCGGTTTCGAATCCTTGTGAGTCCAAGTGAAGTTTTTGGTGGACAAAGGCTGTGTTCGGTGGTACATTTTCTTTTATCTTCGTACCCCGAACTGCGTCTGCTTAACCTCCCCTTTAACTGGCTTACACGGTTAAGGATGGGAGATTCTTTGGATCACACACTAGGCATCTTAGAAATGCAGGCCTCTCTGGCCATGGGGTCATCATGACGCAGAACCACCGCTGATATGTCACAGGAAAATCACAAAACAACGAACAAACACCCAGTCCCGTGAACGGAAGATAAATCTTTTTCATTACCCACGCTGAGAATCATACGCCGGATTCTTCGATGGAAGCGCACGTGTTATCCACATAGCGGAAGTCAGAAATAATACTTACTTACTTAGTGGCTTTTAAGGAACCCGGAGGTTCATTGCCGCCCTCACATAAGCCCGCCATTGGTCCCTATCCTGAGCAAGATTAATCCAGTCTCTATCATCATATCCCACCTCCCTCAAATCCATTTTAATATCATCTTCCCATCTACGTCTCGGCCTCCCTAAAGGTCTTTTTCCCTCCGGCCTCCCAACTAACACTCTATATGCATTTCTGGATTCTCCCATATGTGCTACATGCCCTGCCCATCTCAAACGCCTGGATTTAATGTTCCTAATTATGTCAGGTGAAGTATACAATGCATGCAGTTCTGTGTTGTGTAACTTTCTCCATTCTCCTGTAACTTCATCCCTCTTAGCCCCAAATATTTTCCTAAGCACCTTATTATCAACCACCCTTAATCTATGTTCCACTCTCAAAGTGAGAGTCCAAGTTTCACAACCGTAAAGAACAACCGGTAATATAACTGGTTTATAAATTGTCACTTTCAGATTTTTTGACAGCAGACTGGATGATAAAAGCTTCTCAACCGAATAATAACAGGCATTTCCCATATTTATTCTGTGTTTAATTTCCTCCCGAGTATCATTTATATTTGTTACTGTTGCTCCAAGATATATGAACTTCTCCACCTCTTCAAAAGATAAATTTCCAATTTTTATATTTCCATTTCGTACAATATTCTCGTCACGAGCGTCAGAAATAATAAAAAGTACAAATCTATACATTAATTAGGAGTCGTGGCGAGATAGGATTTGGTTTATACCGATCTTTTTTGGCATTCCCTGGTTCCTTGCTATTTTGATAGATCTGCAGCGAATTTTGACGAAACTTGTACACGGTATGGTACTCCAGCTGTCTGTCCACTGACTCTTCAATGGTTGACATATCTCTCCTATTATTGGTGCATTTTCTCCGCACCGCCTTATTGACTCTGGGCAGTCATTGCAGTCTCTAAGGAAGGCCTTCCCACCCCACTCTAATATGGGACCCTGGTTGGACTAGATTCATTTGTTTTCCCCTCGTCATTGGTCGGATTATCGGAAGTTGATTGTATACCGTTTCCGTTGGGAGGGGCTTTGCCTCAAGATAACAAACAAACCCGCTGGGGGTGGTTCTCCTCTCTGATATGTGCCCTCCCCCCACGTCCCTCTCTGTCGGGTAAAAAAACTCAATTTCATTGTAGCAGGTCTCTTACAGAACGATCAGAGATTCGATTCTAGAATCTGGCAATCTTTGGGGCACTTTGAGAAAGGTAGGATACAGATCTAGATGGCTTGATTTCGTTCATAAGAGTACCTCGGGGGTTTGAATATTAACGATTCAACCACGATTTGTCACTAATTTTACAGTATGTACTCGAAATTATTTTAATCATCATAATAAAAAATATTTACAATTCCAACTTAGCATCATCAGACCACTACCTCAGTATCACCAGCGTCAAATAAATGTAAAGTGTCTGCATACCAGTTGAGATGTACATGGAACAAGGAAGTAGTCACCAAGTTTTTTTTATCTCTGGACTAGGAAGTGAAACGCTCAGGATCATGTTTGGTCCCCTCTAACCTCCAGGACAGAGCAGTAGTGGTAGTGGTGATAGTAGTAGCAACAGTAGCAGTAGTGGCGGTAGTATTAGTGCTAGTGCTAGTGGTAGTGATAGTAATTGTGGTAGTGGTAAATAAATAAAAATAATGAAAATTATAAAAATATATTAAATATTAATATTAATATTAATAAAATATAAAGTAAAAGATAGAAATATAAAATATGTATGTAAGTTAGGCTATTATCACTACAATTGGGTATACACCCTGTGGCAGTGATATATAATAAACAATATTAACATTACAATAAATAATAAAAACAGCAATAAAAATAAAATAAACACAAATTTAATTTTAATTACAAATAAATAAATGCAATAAACCTAGGACTATAAATAAAAACTATGCGATAGTAAACCTAACTTATAAATAGTTCTATTTAACCTAACTATTATCAACTTAAGTAATTACAAGTCACCTTAAAGTAATTACAAGTCACCTTAAGTAATTACAAGTCACCTTAGATTAATTACAAGTCACCTTAAGTAATTACTAGTCACCTTAGAGTAATTACAAGTCACCTTAAGTAATTACTAGTCACCTTAGAGTAATTACAAGTCACCTTAAGTAATTACTAGTCACCTTAGAGTAATTACAAGTCACCTTAAGTAATTACTAGTCACCTTAGAGTAATTACAAGTCATCTTAAGTAATTACAAGTCACCTTAGAGTAATTACAAGTCACCTTAAGTAATTACTAGTCACCTTAAGTAATTACAAGTCACCTTAAGTAATTACAAGTCACCTTAGTGTAATTACAAGTCACCTTAAGTAATTACAAGCCACCTTAGTGTAATTACAAGTCACCTTAGTGTAATTACAAGTCACCTTAAGTAATTACAAGTCACCTTAGTGTAATTACAAGTCACCTTAGTGTAATTACAAGTCACATTAAGTAATTACAAGCCACCTTAGAGTAATTACAAGTCACCTTACTAATTACAAGTCACCTTAATTAATTACATATCAACTTAATTAATTACGTATAAACTTAATTACATGACACAACTTAGATATTTACATTGCACTTACAATTACATTTTCAGTCTAATATTCTCAACCTTTCCTTAAATGAATTGATTTTGAGAGAACCATCCTGAAAGTTTGCCGCAGGTAAGCTGTTCCAGTCTACTATTGTGCTGTTAACAAAGGAAAATTTTGCCACGTCCTTTCTTTGTCTTCTGCATTTAAACTTCCTAATATGATCAGCCCTGCCTAAGTATGATAGTCAGCACTGCCTAAGTATGATGTCATATTTAAATTAAATTCATTTCTTGAAAAACCAGATACCATTAAAGTCGAATAACATTTCACGCGATAGTATCATTAGTAGCAGTAGCAGGAGTAGTGGTACTAGTGCTAGTGGTGGTGCTAGTAATTGTGGTGGTAGTAGTAGTAACAGTAGCAGCAGATTTACGGAGGTTGTAGCCTACAATGTTTACTGACCCCCACGTCATGCCCATCGACTATAGGGTAAGAACTTTCTCACCTAAGGTATCTTATTCCATTAATGTTACACAAGATTTAAATTCTGTTAGGCCTCCTAGTGTCTGGAAAGAAATCTTCCACAGCCATTATAACATCTTCCTCAAAACCTCTTACGATTTTTTTTAACAAATAAAAGCCACCATGGTTAAATTCAGGGGAATAGATGGGATAATCAATAAGTTAAAATCCACCTTTATTATCGATTGCATTCATAACAATGAGATGTTGTAGGAAGGAGCATTGTCTTGTTTGATAATTCCACGAGTATCCCAGAATTACCTCTGATTCAGCTTCTGACTGATATGTACATCTACATTATATCATGTCGGAGGAAGAACTCTTAGCCTCTTACAAGGGAAGGATTTCGGCTCGAACAGGAATTTTTGGTTAAACATTTGTATAGACGCTTACCTCATAATGGTGATGAAGACCGTAAAAGCATTCATTTGTGTAACTCTCCGTTTGGTTGGTATTGGTCAATACACTTCTTTAAAAATGTGCATGAGGATTCTCTATAAAATGCATGAAACAGCATGGAGCAGAGCAATAAGCACAACACGCAGAAGCAACACCTGAACAATCTTCTGAACCACACTCCAGTGCTGAAAAATCAAATGCCACCTGAATTACATTTTTGAAGTCCGAGACTTGTTCAGGATTCACGTAACCAGCTGACTACCAGGAATACTGAAGCATAGGGCGATACACTGGAGCAGACAACTGGTTATGAATAACAGAGTGGATTTTCATTATAAACACTCGATTTCCCAAGTTAAGTTCTGGATTCTCAGCAAGAGTCCTTATGTAATCTGTTATCCTCCGAGCATATATTTTGTATTGTCTAGCCGATATTCAGAGGCTGGAATATATTTAGTTTTTTTAGGTGGAATAAATACATTCCATGTCCTAGCCTTGAATGATTCATTTATTAAAATTGGTCCTTGTTTCAATGACTCCACAACAGTGTACACTTTTTATTAGCTGCAATATTTTCAGACAGAACGTTGGAGAAAATGTTCTTAAATGGGCTTTAGACATTTACCACTCACACTAGCTTCTAGGCTAGGCTAGGCTTACGGGTAAGGTGTCCCATCCCCTTAACTTGTGCAATGCTTCTCCACCCCTCAACTTGTACAGCTTCAAAAAAAAAGTGGCACTCGTGAACAAATATTTTCAAAACTGGGTCGCGGCGATGTTACACATTTTGGTCCAAGCAGTTCCGGAACTACTGTTCCATTTGCGCCTCGTAGACCAGCGGTAGAGTGCTTCCTTTAATTCAAAGGTCGTTTCTTCAATTTTTTTTATTTTTTAATCGTTCTTTAGCGATGTAAATGATATTCAAATCATTTATATCCATTATCGTTCTTTATGGCTATTTATTTATATTTTGTTATCGTTCTTGAGATATGAATAAAATTCAGGTCATCATTTGTATTCTGTTATCGTATTATAACGATATGAATAATAATTATTACTGTATCTCCAATGGGGGTTAGCCCTATTTACATATGTATGTTAGGGCTATAGTTTTATACACAAAAAGATAAGCATAAAGAGAAATGGAAAAGAAAATTAAATTAGCTTATGTAAACAAAACATAAGTATTATAAATTATATTGCGATTGCAAAACAAATATCAGGTATCAATTTGAAACATATTAACACTTATAACACAAATATGCAGCTTTCCGTACCATACATCATAAATTAATACACAATAGTCACACAAACACAATCAAACTATAATTACGACATTGCGACGACATCAAGCATCCATAACTGACTCACATACATAACAAATCAAGCATCCGTTACAACACATACACTTCAACATAGTAAAAAAGTTACAAATTTGGCTCCAAGAAGAATAAATAGGACACTACTTTACTATTCTTCTACAATTTCTTAAATACATCTGTAATAAATCTGAGAAATTCCGATATGAATAATATTCACGTTTTTATATTGTTATCCTTCATACAAACACAGTTCATTAGCGATATAAATAACATAAATTTAATATTAGGTTTGGAAAATCCAGTTACATAATACTGCTATTAGTTTTTATTTTTGTATTTTAAAACTCATTTATCTCAATAAATAAAAGGAGTCAGGAATTGAACCTGAGACGTTGACAAAATTTTCGTCCGCTGAGCTACGAAAAAAAACTTTCGAAAATTATTTTTAAATTCGAAACCTTTGTCAGGATGTAAAGGCATTTTCCCGTCTCTGACCGGGTCAAAATCCTGATAAATTAATATTTAACCCTTGCCGTGACTTTCGGTGAAGTCCGGATTTAATTAGCCAAATCCACTCTCCTCATTTCCACGCTTGGGCCCTGGAATTTAATAAGATGCGAAAGAGATAGTGGTGTGCGAAAGCAACGGGATGTTACCATTTAGCCTATCCTTCCCAAGAAAACTGCAAACATGAACAAAGGAAGCTTTTAATAGAAGAAGAAGGATCTTTTCATCGACCTCTGGAAAAAGAACTAAGGAAGAGACTAGTGAAGTGCTAACAAACAAAGAAATGGACATTACGACGAAATGAAGAGAAACGAATTGAAGCATTTGAAATGTGGATGTGGAGAAGAACGATGCGTGTAAAGTGGTCAGACAGAATAAGAAATAAAATTGTGTTTGAAAAAGTGAGTGAAGAAAGAATGATGCTGAAACTGATTAGAAAGAAAAAGGAATTGGTTGGGTTCTGGTTGAAAAGAATAATAGACGACATTAGGATATAGTGGATTATGCGGAGACTAAGAGGAAGGCAGAAAATAGGAAAGATTGGAGATTGCTTGGTTTGCAATGAAAGACCTGCCCATGGACAGAACATTTATTTTGTTCAGAATGCCTGGAATATCATGTCTAAGAACAGTCGCTATTTGCAAAAGACTAGTCATTCCATGCCCACTAAGCTGCAAGATGATCGAGATAAGAGGAAGATAGACTAAATATTGAATTGTGGCTTTTTGTTTTGTTTCTTGAACGCTTAATTGTTTGAATGTTTTAAGGCCGACGCCAGTAAATTTGTTATGTTTATGCACAAAGATATTTTATTGAGAATAAAATCTTTTTCTTTCCATTTGCTTATCATAATTAATGATAAAGTCATGGCAAATATTTTAATGAACAGAATTACTAAAATAATGGAAAAGAAAATTATGTTTTGTCTTAAAAAACAGAACAAAAAGGACATAAAAAGCACAAGGTTTTAACCAGGACCTCACCTGAACGCTACCATTATGCTATCGAATAACACAGTATACTTTATAACTGGATATCAGGTGGTCCAACAACATCATCGCCTGGCTCCGAATTGTGGAAGATACCCGAAGGGAACTTTGTTTGAGGAGAGCGGCCACTTTTTCTTTTGACAGCTGTACAGTGCTCTAACAGACAAACCACACATTACACAAACGAATGCTTTTGGGAGCATTACAGAGATGTAAAGATGGGCCTGTATACAAATTTTGGATACGAAATTCCTGTTCGAGCCGAAACCCTTCTCTTGTTAGGTGTAGTTATGGTAATTGTCAATATAAACAAATTAGTAGAATCTAGGTAAAGATTAATTTTTGGTCCTACAGGATATATCTGTTATGGTAACAATTATTATTAGAGGAGAAAAATTCGCTCTGGTACCAGGGATCGAGCCCGGGTCCTTGGTTTTACGTACCAAGTGCTCTAACCATTGAACTACGCCGAAATTCAATCCACAGCACCGGATCAACTTACTTTATTATTATTATTATTATTATTATTATTATTATTATTATTATTATTATTATTATTATTATGCTACCACATGCGTAGTTCAGATGAAGAACTGCAGCTGATGATGGTGGGGACAGAGACAAGATATATGGACAATTAACTACAGCGAGCTTTGAGAGGGAGCGGATTTCTGGTGCGCTATATTTAGAAGATGGGGGACAAGTGCCCCGAACTCGAGTTTCGTTTCTTTTATTGGGGGTTTTATGTGCCAGTCGTAACGGCCCTGCTAAGCATCTAGTTTACAGGTTGAAAAACCCCGCACAACTATGTCTGAATTAAAATCTTCGAGCTGACGCGACGTTGCCGCTATTCGCTTTAGTTTACTACGTCCCTTCCCCCCCTTCCCCTACGCTGCCTGTGGGGAAAGCGTTGCACACTCTTTAGTCATAGACGTAAAGGCTGGTTCACAATAAACTTGGAACGGAAACGACAACTAGAACGAGAACGGAAATACTGTTAAAATAAATGTATTTAAATGTAAGCATTTACAATTAACTGTGCTAGCCTTAAGTATGTGTGTTGTCAACACTTTAGTCTGCGTGTGTACTGCAAGTACTTGCTAACAAAAAGGCTCAACAAGTAATAATAATAATAATAATAATAATAATAATAATAATAATAATAATAATAATGATGATTTATTTTAGCTGGCAGAGTTAAGGCCGTAAGGCCTTCTCTTCCACTCAACCAGCAAAAAGTATATACACAATATGTATGAACTTACAAAGAATTCAACAATTTGATTTAGATGAGAGTTACATGTATACACGAGTTATTTACGAATTAAACAACAAAATACTATGAACTATTAATTAAACACTGAAATACAAACTATGTAGCAGAATTAAGCTAAAATACATAGAATGTTAATACGTTTCAAATAATGTTAGATAATAGAAAGAGATTATTATGAGAAATTTTGAAAATACAGCACTATCAGGATGCATGTCTAAAGGAAGGAGTAACAATGTGGTCAGTGATAGTTTAAGTATTGTATTGTATTGTATTGTATTTATTAACATTCCATGGTATTCATACATTGCTTACAGCTAGAATAAGGAACAAGTCAAAAAAATTAATACTATTATAAAATCTTAATTCATAGTCACAGTCTAGATGAAATACATACAGATGAGATTTACAATATAGTCTACTAGTACAACACAAAGTTTTAGTATAATTTTCATTAAGTGTTATTGAATGTCATGAATTCACCTACAGAATAGAAGGCGTGAGAAATTAGGTACTTCTTTAATTTGGCCCTAAATAATCTTATGTTTTGAGTTTCATTTTTTATATCCATAGGGAGGCTGTTAAAAAATTTTACTGCCATATAACGCACTCCTTTTTGATAGCACGATAAACTTGCGATGGAGTATGAAAGTCATTTTTTGACGTGTATTTATGCTATGAACTGTTGAATTAGTTACAAAGTTTTCACGATTACATACGAGGAAGACTATTAATGAAAAGATATACTGACAAGCCATGGGCATTAGGCTATTTGTAGTTTTTTGAAAATAGTCCTACACGATTCCCTAGATTTGATACCTACTATTATTCTAATTACTATTTTTTGTAATAGAAATATATTGTTACTATCTGTGGAATTTCTCCAGAATATTATTCCAAAACTCATTACCGAGTGGAAGTATGCAAAGTATATTGTTTTTAAGGTATTGATATTTACTATCTTTTGCATAGATCTTATAGCAAAACAAGCTGAATTTAGTTTGGGGGTAATTTATTTAATATAATTTTTTCCAATTTAACACATTATCGATTTTTAAGCCAAGAAATTTGGTTGTTGTTGTTGTTTCTAATAGGGATCTGTTATTAATTATTGCGCTAGAAAGTATTTCAGTACGATTGGAGTGAAAAGCTATATGAACAATAGTGAAAATTAAAGTTTATTGAGTTATGGGATTAATTTGCGATATTCATTCAATTGTTATAATAGTTTTTATAGTCTTCGTCCGTGGTGTAGTAGCTACCCTGCGTGTCTGTGAATTGAAGTTACGCGGATTCGATCTTTACTGAGGGCGAAGAAAACTTGACGCAAAAAAATAATCAAAATTTTACTTGCATTGGATAAGAAGTAAAACCGCTGTCCCTATTTATTAGATTACTGCATGTAAAAAATCGTTGCTTATGTCTAAAAATTAGAATGGGATCATTTCGATTCATAATACCTCTGACCACTGACAACCAAACATTCTGATGGGGACAAATAAAAAAGTTATTTTTTTTCTTTCACCATGTTAATGATGTCAAAAGAAATGCTTGTACAAATTTTGGCCACTCGACTGCAATTACGAAGGCCGTAAAAAATAAGTTCGCCAGAGGCCGTTAAAAGAAAGAAAACACAATTTCATTGGAAAAATTTATTGGAACAGATACAGCAATTGTTGAACTATTGTTCAACATATTCGCCACTGGAATTGAGATATTTGTCACATCATGGGATCGACAGAGAGGTGCAGACGGCTGTCACACACTGGTTCAGAATCCAGGCGGCAGACTTCTACGACACAAGGATACAAAAATTGGTCCCATGGTATGATAAATGTCTCAATTCCAGTGGGGGATATGTTGAGAAATAGTGTAACAATTGCTGTATGAAAAAACTTTCCAAGGAATTGTGTTTTTTTCTGTAAACGGCCACAGGGAAAATCACTTTCTGGACGGCCTCTTAATTGCGGTCGAGTGGTCAAAATTTGTATAAGCACTTCTTTTGACATTATTAACATGGTGAAAGAAAAAAATAACTTTTGTGCGAGATCGTGCGTATTTGCTTGGTTTCCGCACAAAACCAATCCGCGGAAAGTCTAAAATTCCACATCCAGTATTTCCAACCTAACGCACATAACAATTTCCCTCTTCTTATCGCTTAAGTGACATATTGATTTTACTGCTTTAGGCTTTTAACATATTATTTTTAGAGACGTTCAATATAGTAATAATTATAAATTGGAAACTTACCACTGCAATTTCACCTAAATTACACTGTTAATTATTGTTTTTAAATATTTGCAAAAATTAAGTAAACTCTACAACTCCACTAAAGTTATGCATTCGTGATGCAAGTAACATTAAGGAAGCCGTGAAAAAGCCAACAAGATTCCAGACTCATCACAGACTGGGGGGAAAAAAAGACAGACGTATATCACGGCCTGCTGGAGTAGCTATAGTAAACACAGAAAGCATTTTAAAGCAACAATGTTGAAGATAGATATTTTTGTTTTGCAAATTTACCGTCATTGAACAGAAACCAAGATGGAGATTTCATTGCAACTAATTAGAAATTCCTCTTTCAGGTATGTAATAAACGATCTTCGCACAAAATAATGTACGATACACGAGCGGTATGTTTTCTTTCAATTCTCGGAAATTAAAAAAGCTCAACTACGTTTCGCTTTTTCAAACTTTTCCTCGAACATGAAAACTTCAACATACCGCTCTTGTAAGCATATTACTACAGTATATCTCACTAGTAGAATAAAGTAATGTTGAATAAAAGCCCACTTTACAAACGCAAAAGTATTTAGTAAAGGCATGTTTTTCGTTATAGTCATGGATAAAATAACTTCTTTATCTGCCCCATTAGAATGTTTGTTTGTGAGCCTACTGCGTTACAATCTCGTCTCATAGAAGTACGAGCTTCACAAACTGAAAAATTATATCAATTAATTCCAGGCCAGTTGAGAAAAGTCAATGACTTAGTTGTGAAGTGCTTGGCATTCGAAATTAGGCAACCATCAACCATAATCGTTTTTATTCCCACGTAGACACCACAGGATTTACCCACATGCCAGCTTTTAAAAATTACTCCCCTGCTATGATTATTTTACGCTGTTAAATAAAAAAAAAACCGAGAAGGATTAGAACTCAGAACTCAGTAAGACAGTAAATGATAAACAACATGGAAAACTTAATTTCGGACATGAATCAAACAAGTTCGTGTCGCTCGCACCTGTTTTTAAAATAACTGAAGTTATCAGGCAGTGTGTCATTTGGTTTGTTTAATTGAAGAGAATAAATTAAACGAAGCAAACGTGCAGGAAACCCTTGTTAATTGCACACATGAATTATCTCGAAGAAGTAGCGAAACAGCTTTCTCCGGCAGTGACACTTCTCCAGTAAATTAAGGGAGCAACATTTCTCAAATTACAGTTCGAGTCCAACTGGACGTGATGTTTCACTACAAGAATGTAACGTGAACTAATACAAATTAGTGGAATACTAGGGCTAACCAATTTCTTTAACAAGACGATCAACGCATTCTGTTTTTAATGAAAACATGGAAGAAGTAATTGGTTAATTAACAATTCATTGATTAAATTAATTAAACATTTTTAAGTTAAATGATGCGTGAACAATAGGATAAATAAACAGGTTATTTGAGAAACTCCTCAAGTACAGGACATGAGAGTTTTTTCAATTACATCACTTTCTATGATTTTAGAATAGCTTTGAAAATGTTACAAAGTTTAATATTTATATGTTGGTAATGTTAAAAAGTCTCGGGAGGAAATTAAACACAGAATAAATATGGGAAATGCCTGTCATTATTCGGTTGAGAAGCTTTTATCATCCAGTCTGCTGTCAAAAAAATCTGAAAGTTAGAATTTATAAAACAGTTATATTACCGGTTGTTCTTTGTGGTTGTGAAACTTGGACTCTCATTTTGAGAGAGGAACAGAGATTAAGGGTGTTTGAGAATGAGGTGCTTAGGAAAATATTTGGGGATAAGAGGGGTGAAGTTACAGGAGAATGGAGAAAGTTACACAACACAGAACTGCACGCATTGTATTCTTCACTTGACATATTTAGGAACATTAAATCCAGACGTTTGAGATGGATAGGGCATGTAGCACGTATGGGCGAATCCAGAAATGCATATAGAGTGTTAGTTGGGAGACGGAGGGAAAAAGACCTTTAGGGAGGCCGAGACGTAGATGGGAGGATAATATTGAAATGTATTTGAGGGAGGTTGGATATGATGATAGAGACTGGATTAATCTTGCACAGGATAGGGACCAATGGCGGGCTTATGTGAGGGCGGCAATGAACCTCCGGGTTCCTTAAAAGCCAGTAAATAAGTAATGTTAAAATGTCTCGGGAGAAAATTAAACACAGAATAAATATGGAACATGCCTGTTATTATTCGGTAGAGAAGCTTTTATCATCCAGTCTGCTTTCAAAAAACCTGAAAGTTAGAATTTATGAAACAGTTATATTACCCGTTGTTCTGTATGGTTGTGAAACTTGAACTCTCACTTTGAGAGAGGAACATAGGTTAAGGGTGTTTGAGAATAAGGTGCTTAGAAAAAAAATACTTGGAGCTAAGAGGGATGAAGTTACAGGAGAATGGAGAAAGTTACACAACACAGAACTGCACGCATTGTATTCTTCACCTGACATAATTAGGAACATTAAATCCACACGTTTGAGATGGGCAGGGCATGTAGCACGTATGTGTGAATCCAGAAATGCTTATAGATTGTTAGTTGGAAGGCCGGAGGAAAAAAGACCTTTAGAGAGGCCGAGACGTAGATGGGAGGATAATATTGAAATGTATTTGAGGGAGGTGGGATATGATGATAGACTGGATTAATCTTGCTCAGGATAGGGACCGATGGCGGGCTTATGTGAGGGCGGCAATGAATCTCCGGGTTCCTTAAAAGTCATTTGTAAGTAAGTAAGCTGAAATATATTTCATATCCCTGTAAAATGTTCCGCAACTGTGTCCGATTAATTTTGTCGCATGCCTTTTCAAAATCAGTTAATAGCAAATATAATTGAGTTGAAGAGGAAACCGGGAAAGGTGAATTGCCTAATTTTTCAGTGTAGATGACGATGATGATGATGATGATGATGTTTGGTGGTGAAAAAGCAATATGCAGAGAGATAACATAGTATGAATTACTTCTTCCGTGCCACAAATGCTGAAGATATTTTCGTGAAATTAAAAAAATCCGCTCTTGGTAGCATTACACTAGGTACTTTAATATTCGTGTGATGACAAATTAAAAAAATGCTTTTTCTCAATGGAAGGTTATTAGGTTGGGTTTAAATTCCTTTGCAGTCCTCTCTCCCCTCTGTCGGACAATCGAGGAACCCTTGTGCTTAAGAACTGCCCCACAATAAAATAGACACGTTGTGTTACTGCCTCAAAACAACAATGGTCTGACACCTATGTTGCCACATTGTACCGCGCACAGCTCAATCCTCTGTCTGCAGCGAATTTCTAAACGCGATGTCTGAACGTTTCCCTAAAATAAAACGACGTAAAATGGCATTCAGTGGGACTTTTACAATTCTGACACAAGAGAGCGTTTGTATGTAGCCTACACACAAAAGCTGGCCAAGATATATTGTATGTCAGGCACAGATTTTCCAGGAGCTTTGTCTGCAAAAACGGAACTACCAGAGTGATGTCTTTATTCCTCGGGTTATTTATGGATGCTTTACCTGCTGCAGAGGCTGTTGAGCGGCTTTGGGAGGGTATGATCATGATTAGGGTCTATAATGAATTCGGAAGGTGGTCCGTTTCGAAAGAAGTGACCATTTATTTACCTTGAAATTCTCTCGTCAAAAAAATCAGTGACATGAATATGACAAAAAACTGTTCATTGTTGATTAATGTTAGTGTTTTGTTTAATATCATGGCCTACTATACATGATTGTAGATATGAGATGGAACAGATCTGTTATGTAACCACAGTCTACTACAGACGTGGACAAATTATTAGCA
Source organism: Periplaneta americana (assembly GCA_025594305.2). Classification (NCBI taxonomy): domain Eukaryota; kingdom Metazoa; phylum Arthropoda; class Insecta; order Blattodea; family Blattidae; genus Periplaneta; species Periplaneta americana. The sequence goes on from JAJSOF020000035.1 coordinate 9,839,074, forward strand.
AAATTGAAGATTTGTATTATATATTTTTACAATATATGATTCTTCAATTCAGACTACAGTTGACATTTTTGCGTATTTCCAAATTATTAGAAAAATTGAAGATTTATAATAATAATAATAATAATAATAATAATAATAATAATAATAATAATAATAATAATAATAATAATAATAACTCTTTATTTATACTGGCAGAGTTAAGGCCATAGGGCCCTCTCTTACACTCTACCAGGTCACAAAGTATACAAGCAGTTAAAATTTAACAAAAAGTTAAAGAACAGAATACTAACATATTACAAAGAGAAATAATAATAGCATAATAAAATCGACACTAAACAACATGAGAATAATACTATAATAGAATAAAAAAGAAAGTAAAATACATTGAAATATAGTGAAAGCAACTCATTTAGTACAAATGGTTAATATGGAAAAACGTAAGGAAGAATATATCAAAATGGAATGTAATAAAATAATAAAAAAGAAAAGAAATACGAAAATTAAATAAAATTTACGATAAAAAGGCTATGATAATGAATTCATCGGCTGAGAAAGAGAACAAAAAGGGGAAAGGAAGGAAAGAAATATATAGCCTATATTTTTACAAAACTATGGCAGAGAAAAGGGTTTAGGTATAACTGAAAGGAATCTAATTCAAAAAGTGCAATTTTAATTTATTTTTGAAACTAGACAATGTCCGACAGCCTCTGACATGTTGTGGTAGAGAGTTCCAGAGATGAGCTGCAGAGACGGTGAAAGATGAAGAGTAGAAGGATGCTCTGTGTTTAGGAATGGAGAGTGTGATATGGTAGGAATGGAGAGTGTGATACGTATTTGTATGATTTGTATTGTATATTTTTAGAAAATTTGACTCTTCAATTTGGACTACACTTGATATTTTTGCATATTTACAAATTATTAGCAAAACTGAAGATTTTTATTATATATTTTTACCAAATTCAACTCTTCAATTTGGACTACAGTTCACATTTTGGATATTTCCAAATTATTAGCAAAACTGAAGATTTTTATTTTATATTTTTACAAAATATGACTCTTCAATTTTGACTGCAGTTGACATTTTTGCATATTTATAAATTTTTAGCAAAATTAAAGAATTTTATTATGTATTTTTACAAAATTTGGCTCTTCAATTTGGACTACAGTTCACATTTTGGATATTTCCAAATTATTAGCAAAACTGAAGATTTTTATTATATATTTTTACCAAATTCAACTCTTCAATTTGGACTACAGTTCACATTTTGGATATTTCCAAATTATTAGCAAAACTGAAGATTTTTATTTTATATTTTTACAAAATTTGACTCTTCAATTTTGACTGCAGTTGACATTTTTGCATATTTATAAATTTTTAGCAAAATTAAAGAATTTTATTATGTATTTTTACAAAATTTGGCTCTTCAATTTAAACTACAGTTACATTTTTGCATATTTGTGTCTACTATAATGATGGAAATATGATAATTGTCAACTGTAGTCTAAATTGAAAAGTCAAATTTTGTAAACAGAATTATCATAAAAATCGTCAATTTTGATAATAATTTGTCCACGTCTGTATATACAGTCACGAAGCTTGAGTTTTGAGGGTGCTAGAAACAATAGATTGTGACGGTACTATTTTGCATTGCCTGTAATGAGCCGATATTAGCGATCCTAGTGGTGAGCAACTACCTAATGTTTGAATATTTACTACGTATTGAGCTTCGTGACTGTATATACTAGACTGTAATGTAACTATGAGAAAAACAATGGACTGTTTTTGTGATGGACTGGGATATTGTTTGGCTGTGAATGTTTTTCATTTTGAGCAACTATTGTCAAGTTAGGTTAGTGATAGCGTTTTGTTTAGTTTTATGGACTACTCAACATGATATTACATTTTACGTGCCTCACGTTTGAAGTCCAGGATTCAAGCTTAATAATAATAAACAGTTAAAATACATAAAACGGGTGAATAGGTAAAATTTCTACGCATTCAAACGTAAAATTTAATGAAGATTCGGAATATCTAAATCTTAAAATAGGATGCATTAAAAAAAAAGATAAAGTTTACTTCCATACCCTGTATGTCTGAATAACTAACTTCTTTTCTAGCACTCGTATCATATTATATGGTTTATCTCTTAAGAGGTTTTGTATGAAACTTTTTTTTTGTAATATTAAAATTTAAGATGTTATGAGTAATATCTGTGATCAGTGTGGGATGAAGATAAATGCAAACAAAACGAAGACTATGATTGTCGGAAGAAAAATAAAGAAGGTAAACTTGCGAATTCTAAAAGAGGCAGTAGAGCAAGTGGACAGCTTCATACACTTGGGGTGTACTATAAGCTGCCAGCAAGTCAAAAGGAGGATAGCAATGGCGAAGAAAGCTTTTAATATAAAAAAGAGCTTCTTCTGGAGAAATAACTAAGGAAGAGACTTGGAAAGTGTGGCATTGTATGGGGCAGAAACATGGACATTACGACGAAGTGAAAAGAAGCGAATAGAAGCATTTGAATTGTGGATATGGAGAAGAATGGAGAGTGTGAAATGTACAAGCAGAATAAGAAACGAAGCTCTGTTGGAAAGAGTGGGTGAAGAAAGAATGATGTTGAAACTGATCAGGAAGAGAATAAGGAATTGGCTGGGTCACTGGCTGAGAAGAAATCGCCTACTGAAGATTGCACTGGAAGGAATGGTGAACGGGAGAAGAGTTCGAGGCAGAAGAAGATAGCAAATGATAGACAGCATTAAGATATATGGATCATATGAGGAGACTAAGAGGAAGGCAGAAAATAGGAAAGATTAGACAATGCTGCGTTTGCAGTGAAAACGTGCCATTAGGGAGAACACTTATGTATGTGAGTGAGTGAGTGAGTGAGTCTTTTTTAATGTCCTTTATTGAACAACAAGCTCCATTACATAAGTAATACTAAATGCCTGATTTGGGCTTAAGATTCTTACAATGATATGAGATGAGACAATGTTATAGTTCTATACGCCTATAGTTGTATGTGCGATTTGTGTGTAATATTAAATATTTAATGAACACCCTGTATACAGGGTGATTCACGAGGATTTACCGCCCTTTACGGAGCTTATTTCTGAATACATTTTGAGCACAAATTTCCTATTCTCAATATTTTCAAAGTTACACTAATTTAAAGTTGTGTGTAAAATACGTTTTTCCTTTAGTTTGAGGGTAAAAGAATAATACAAATAGAGAATGAACCATTCAGAAGCATCATTTCTTTAATTGGCAAGTATTATGAAGCTAAAAATGTGCTGTGAATTCCTTAGTTGCTTCGTACGGACATCTTTTTCTTATTCTTACGCACTTATCACAACAATTATTACAAATCACACCACTTCCACCGACTTAATTATTTGCAGTTCAGTTCTGCATCCTAATTTACAGTCTTGGAGAGTTTACAACACATTTTAAAAAATGTCGCCGTCCGCTTGAGTACACTTGGCCGCACGCTTGTGAACGGCACTCGTCGCTCTACGTAACTGCATACGGCTGTCTTTGATTTCCGTAGCGCTCGCGCTGGCTGCTGACTGCACGCTGACCAAGATCACGCGTTCACAGCAATGCGTTCCAATAACGAAACGTAACTCTGTAAATATTGATAATAGAACCCATGTTTATATGACATTTTTTTCTCAGAATGTCTTCGGAAATAAGCTCCTTTTAGGATGGTAAATCCTCGTGAATCACCTTTAAAGATTTACTAGTGGCTTGTGCAGCAAATGCTGCAAACTAAGTTCATTAGACGTTCAAATAAACATTTTTCAGATTTATTTTCAACGAAGAATACCAGACATTCTGAAAGTTATTTTCTTCCATAATAATGAAAGATACTCTCTCTCGAGCCAATACTGAAGAGAACCACGCATATAAATATCTACACCACACCGCCATTAAATATATGAAAAAAACCCAACCCCACTTGATTAATAATTATAAAAATATTTTATTTTTAATAATATTATTATCTTACGTAAGTTTTATAGCTTTCAGTAACATATACTATATATACTATATAGCCGCCACTCAGTAAAATATAGAAATCAAAACCTAATTTCTGTTGTTCTCTACATCTACTTATATAACCCCAAAACGTTTCACTTTCATATCATCAATATAGCATTAATATGTATAATTAATGAAAAATAGTCACACCATGGCAATAACTACAATAATATTTCATTTTTAATGGTAATAATGTCATCAAACTATCTCAAGTTTTGTAGTTTTTAATATCCAATACACAGCTGCACATAGAAAATTACACACCACAGAATCGAACCTGTAAATTATTTTTAGAAAGTTAAGTTTTTAATAACCAATTTAATTTGAGTTCTAAATATGTCGGCATTCTTGCAGGTCATGGCCTTCGTGTAATATTGTTTACTGTAGCGTGTGTTTTGTTTCATTCTGAAATGTAACACGGCCGATTTGATACTCGCTTCGCTTCTCCTTTACAAAAAAGCGAAGGGAATATCAAGTCGGCCGTGAATGCTATTAGCTTACTTACTGGCTTTTAAGGAACCCGGAGGTTCATTGCCGCCCTCACATAAGCCCGCCATTGGTCTCTATCCTGAGCAAGATTAATCCAGTCTCTACCATCATATCCCACCTCCCTCAAATCCATTTTAATATTACCTTCCCATCTACGTCTCGGCCTCCCCAAAGGCCTTATTCCCCCCGGCCTCCCAACTAACACTCTATATGCATTTCTGGTTTCGCCCATACGTGCTACATGCCCTGCCCATTTCAAACGTCTGGATTCAATGTTCCTAATTATGTCAGGTGAAGAATACAATGCATGCAGTTCTGTGTTGTGTAACTTTCTCCATTCTCCTGTAACTTCATCCCTCTTAGCCCCAAATATTTTCCTAAGAACCTTACTCTCAAACACCCTTAATCTCTGTTCCTCTCTCAAAGTGAGAGTCCAAGTTTCACAACCATACAGAACAACCGGTAATATAACTGTTTTATAATTGTGAATTGGAAAAGCATCAGATAGAAATTGGCCTATACGGACTCTGCTGTAAGTTACACTAAGACACATTTTAATTAATCGAACTAGTTTCTTGGGAATACCAAATTCAATAAGAATATTATATAAAACTTCTCTCTTAACCAAGTCATACGCCTTTTTGAAATCTATGAATAACTGATGTACTCTACCCTTATACTCCCATCTTTTCTCCGATATCTGTCGAATACAAAAAATCTTATCAATAGTCGATCTATTACGCCTAAAATCGCACTGATGATCCCCAATAATTTCATCCACATATGGAGTTAATCTTCTCAAAAGGATATTCGACAAAATTTTGTACTTCAACAAAAGTGATATTCCTCGAAAGTTACTACAGTTAATCTTGTACCCCTTCTTAAAAATAGGTACGATTATGGACTCCTTCCATGTTCTGGTACAATTTCCTTTTCCCAAATTGCAAGTACAAGTTTATAAATTTCGCTTCCCTTTCCCTTCCACCCTCTTGTATTAATTCTGCTGGAATTTTATCAATACCTGGAGACTTATACTTTTTCAGATTTTCTATCGCAATTTAGCTAGTTCTCAAAACTAATGACAGATGGATTTTAGAAAATAGGAAAATTATGTTTAAAAATTGACATTTCACTGAAAACTACTATTTGTCCGAAAAACTTTGAGTTCCAAGCTTCAAAATGAGGGGTCATTTATTAAAATCCGTCCAGCCGTTTTCCCGTAATTCCCATTAACTTTTTAAATTACATATATAGATACACACAATCATGTGTTCTCCAATGAAGATCACCGCTAGGATCCAAAAGATTATATACAGCCAAATAAAAGTTAATTGTACATAAAAGAATTTAGAATAATGTGACTAAGGCAAATGAATACAGCAAACTCTGTACTAGGTTTGTTACACAGAAAAAACGTCTGCTACAATACGCAGTAGGCTATTGTATCCTGTAAATTGCTTTCATCTCCACGTCTTTCTTGCAAGAAATCTGTCAGTCACACACTGAACATATTTGTAATCCAGATAAGTTATTTCCGTTACAAATCATGATTCACTGAAGTAAAAAAAACTCGTTCACATGTATAATGATTTACATTGTTGCGTAAATGACACTTGTGAAGACCAGATGTTCACGAGCTGCGGTCATAAATCCCGAATTTAATTAGTCCTATCAGAGGGTCTGGGATCAAGCACATTAATCTAATTAGAGTCTCCAAGAATTCATCTATAGAGATGTTATTTTTTACAACATTAAATGCTAAATTTATCATGCTGTCACAATTAGCGTATGAAAGTTGATCTCGAAACAAAAAGAAAAAGGATTGGAAAGTGAATAGTTGCAATACCTCGACACAACGACTCTGCGACTTAACCAGATAGAATTTCTTAACTTCAGGGTCGCACGGCCCACTTAATTATAATATTACATACACTGTGCGCCAAAACAAAGAATATACTGAAATTATTGCCCATCTGCTGTCCACGTTTCCATAGCAACGAAGGATTTATTTACTGTATACAATAGTTTGACATATTGTGAATTCAGTGTTGTGTTGATTTCTGCAATTATGGCTCTCACAACAGGGGAGAAAGTGTTTATCGTCGAGCATTCTTTCATTTTTCATTTTTATATTATCCTCTCATCTACGTCTCGGCCTCCCCAAAGGTCTTTTCCCTCCGGTCTCCAACTAACACTCTATATGCATTTCTGGATTCGTCCATACGTGCTACATGTCCTGCCCATCTCAAACGTCTGGATTTAATGTTCCTAATTATGTCAGTTGAAGACTACAATGCGTGTAGTTCTGCTTTGTGTAACTTTCTCCATTCTCCTGTAACTTCATCCCTTTTAGCCCCAAATATTTTCCTAAGAACCTTATTCTCAAACACTCTTAATCTCTGATCCTCTCTCAGAGTGAGAGTCCAAGTTTCACAACCATACAGAACAACCGGTAATATAACTGTTTTATAAATTCTAACTTTCAGATTTTTTGACAGCAGACTAGATGACAAAAGCTTCTCAACCGAATAATACAGTAACAGGCATTTGCCATATTTATTCTGCGTTTAATTTTCTCCCGAGTGTCATTTATATTTGTTATTGTTGCTCCAAGATATTTGAATTTTTCCACCTCTTCGAAGGATAAATCTCCAATTTTTATATTTCCATTTCGTACAATATTCTGGTCACGAGACATAATCATATACTTTGTCTTTTCGGGATTTACTTCCAAACCTATCGCTTTACTTGCTTCAAGTAAAAATTTCCGTGTTTTCCCTAATCGTTTGTGAATTTTCTTCTAGCATATTCACGTCATCCGCATAGACAAGAAGCTGATGTAACCCGTTCAATTCCAAACCCTCTCTGTTATCCTGGACTTTCCTAATGGCATATTCTAGAGCGAAGTTAAAAAGTAAAGGTGATAGTGCATCTCCTTGCTTTAGCCCACAGTGAATTGGAGAAACATCAGACAGAATCTAGCCTATACGGACTCTGCTGTACGTTTCACTGAGACACATTTTAATATTAATCGAACTAGTTTCTTGGGAATATCAAATTCAATATAGTACATTATGCAACGAGCCTATAATGAAGGTAATTAAGAAGTGAGTATGGATATTTATGAAACGAGCGCAAGCGAGTTTCATAATTTTCATACGAGCTTCTTAATTACCATTATAGGCGAGCTTCATACGACTTTTTATGCTCGACCATATTTCTAACTTGATATTATTAATTTTATTGTATCTGACCTGGAGCAATGTTCCGTATGTTGTGAGACGTGCGCAGACGCGAAAGTATTGATTTTTTCCGAGGAACAGATGTCCACATTGACCTTGCTAGGCCATAAGAACCTACAGAGATAACATTGAAATTAAATTAGACATTGAAAAACGAGATGACAAATTGAATTTATTTGAATATTATTTACAATTAACGCTAATTATTATAGTAACAGGACATAAGCTTCTGCGACAGTATTGGATTTCCAGCCTCCGTGACTTTTCGCTAATTCTCTTTCGATTGCATATCCGAGAATAATCGATACTTGCGGTTTTATAACGGTAGAAAGCTGACCTGTCATTGGCTGAACAGTTGTAACCTGAGTCGTCATTGGCTGAAAGACCTGACCTTTAATGAGTAGGTGTACTTTAATGACATGCATTAAGTGCCTGCTACCAGGTGTATAATTACTACATTTCGGCATGGTCGAGCATAAAGAATATTATATAACATTTCTCTCTTAAGCGAGTACGTGATTGAAATTAAATGTTGTATTGTACCACTATACTTATCATTGTTAATATATAATGAAGTTTTTGAGATTGTCGGAGTCGGAAATTTCGCTTACCGACTGCATAGCCTTTGTCGTATGAACATTACACAACACAGGCCGATTGTGAACTTGAAGCACGAAGATTGTTTTCTCCAAAATGCATAATCAAGAGATTTGGTTGCAAAGCCGGTGTTGGTACAAGTTTCCTGTTCTTAATAGCTCTTGAGAACAACTGTTACGAAGAATCATAGGACCTATATTACAGAACAACAGATGGCAAATCCGCGGTAACGGAGCAGAACAGTAATTTAGAGAACTGCATGTTCTTGGTCCTATCCAATCCGCAGCCATAGATTGACCACATATTAAGGAATGAAGACTCATTACATCAAGTCTCCTCTGGAAAATCCAGACCACTGTGCGTCGACCTCGACTTCGCTGGAGAGACAGATGTTGCTGAACCTCCAGCGAGTCGGTGGATAACAAGAAACAGTCCTGGAGAATGAAAATTGTCTGTGAGAGAAACTGAGAAGCTCTTAGATTTAAAATGGTCAAGAATGTAGGCCTAACTGTAATGTAATTATTTTTTCATGTAATAGGCTTATTCCCATAATACCATCTTATACTTATGCACATACCAGAAATTTCATAAAATTACTTTATTCACAATGAAACGTAAGTAACGTCTTATTTTCAGGAGTTATTCTTTGAGATATTTCAAAGAAAAAAGCTTGATCAAATTTTGCTCTTTTTACTTCCTTTTCGGGATAAAAATTATTTTATATGAAACATTTCATATCGTGTTTTAGGAAAGCCATTGATTTAATTCCCAATATGCTCAGTCAACTTAAGAGAGCAATGTATTGTGATAACACGGAAATTTTTACTTGAAGCAAGTAAAGCGATAGGTTTGGAAGTAAATCCCGAAAAAACAAAGTATATGATTATGTCTCGTGACCAGAATATTATACGAAATGGAAATATAAAAATTGGAGATTTATGCTTCGAAGTGGTGGAAAAATTCAAATATCTTGGAGCAACAGTAACAAATATAAATGACACTCGGGAGGAAATTAAACACAGAATAAATATGGGAAATGCGTGTTATTATTCGGTTGAGAAGCTTTTGTTATCTAGTCTGCTGTCAAAAAATCTGAAAGTTAGAATTTATAAAACAGTTATATTACCGGTTGTTTTGTATGGTTGTGAAACTTGGACTCTCACTTTGAGAGAGGAACAGAGATTAAGGGTGTTTGAGAATAAGGTTGTTATGAAAATATTTGAGGCTAAGAGGGATGAAGTTACAGGAGAATGGAGAAAGTTACACAACGCAGAACTGCACGTATTGTATTTTTCAACTGACATAATTAGGAACATTAAAACCAGACGTTTGAGATGGGCAGGGCATGTAGCACGTATGGGCGAATCCAGAAATGCATATGGAGTGTTAGTTGGGAGGCCAGAGGGAAAAAGACCTTTGGGGAGGCCGAGACGTAGATGGCAGGATAATATTAAAATGGATTAGAGGGAGGTGGGATATGATGGTAGGGACTGGATTAATCTTGCTCAGGATAGGGACCGATGGCGGGCTTATGTGAGGGCGGCTATGAACCTCCGGGTTCCTTAAAAGCCAGTAAGTAAGTAAATATTGATTTAATTCCCAATATGCTCAGTCAAATTAAGAGAGCAGTGTATTATGATAACACGGAAATTTTACTTGAAGCCTAGTAATTAAATAAAGATTGGGGAACGGATTTTTATTCACTGAAAGATAGAGATGATGTTTCAAATAGGCTACTTGATTGTTTATACATATATATAACAGTTGCCAAAGTAGATAAAAGTTCAGTCAGGTATAAACAACTGTGGCGATTTAAGGCTGTTTGACGTTCGGGACTTCGGGAGTGATCAAACTCGTCGTCTCGAAACACTCACAAGCAGTCTTTACGTCAACGACGCGGCGTATACAACATTGTCGTGCGGGTTTTCGGCTTTGCGGGCGCTGTTGATCTTGATTTCTCGATCGTTGTTCATCTCTAATTTCTATAGTCTTTCAAATGTCCTTCATTCCATTTTGATCCGTTGTCGCTATATTGTCCTTTTATCTTTTCATAAAATAGATGCAGGTACAAAGGGATATGATACAGTTTCTTTCTAAATACTCCCAAATGCCACACAACTGCTGGATTAAAACACAGCATAAATTTTGGACCCAAAATATATAATGCATTAATTAGAGCTTACCCTGAGCTAAGTACACTGAACACACATAGATTTAAGAAACAAGTCAGATTAATTATTTAATTGTTTAAGCTAATTGAGTTAAAAATTGATACTCTAATATTTATGTACTTTTGTATTTTCTGTTTGTATATAGACCCTATTATTACATGCTGTATTATTTTACCATTTATTAATGTTATTGTGCTCAATGAACTCTCTTAGGGGAGAGTCGGGTAGTATCGGACATCGGGTAATATAGGACAGTGAGTTTCTTTCATCTACCACACGATGATAATACCTGATTGACATGGTTACGTTTCTGTGTTGTCGCATAGAGAAACGTAACCATGTCATTCAGGTACTACCATATGGTTGTAGATGAAAAAAACGCACTGTCCGATACTACCCGACTCTCCCCTAATTTTGTGATATATTTTGTATAACTGATCTGAACTGCGCCCGAGCACGAGCTTCTGCTCTTTCGGGTTGCAATGCCTAATGTAGCTCAAGTGTAAAGTATTAAATAAATGAAAAAAAAAATGAAAAAAAATGTAACATCGATAAGAGGACGATATGACTACAACGAAGCAAGGAAGGAATAAAAAAATTTTTTTACAGGATTATAGTAACTTTTGTGAGAGGGTGGTAATGGAGTTACATGGCATGTAACATCCGTTTGCAGTTATATAATTTTTACGAGACAATAAGAGGATTACATGCGAGAATTAGAGGGTATGTTATGTAACATCTGGAGTGTTTACAAGACGATAAGAAGATTACATGACTATAACTGTGCAAAGAGGGAATGAAAAACGTTTGGCATGAGTGTAGGAACCCTCGAGCGGGTGGCGTAACGGAGGGCTATAATATGAACTCTTTGTTACAGAAGTAAATATCCTTTTGAGGAGAGTTGGGTTCAGGAAGTCATAAATCTGACTGATTTGCTGCCCCAATTAGTGAAACTGCGAACAAAGATACCGCCAAAAACCCCTCACAATGCTATGTTTTCCATTTTTTGAGAAAAGAGGAGTTAGATTAGTCAACTTTGCCACATCGAAAAATTTGATTGTCAAAAGTACAACATTCCCCCATAAGGATATACATAAATATACTTGGACTTCTCCAGATGGATTGACACACAACCAAATAGATCACATCTTGATAGATAAACGGAGACATACTAGTATAGTAGATATTCGAACTTTCAGGGGTGCAGACTGTAATTCTGACCATTATTTGGTGATTGGAGAATTAAGAGAAAGATTATCAGTAGCCAAGCGAGTAGAGCAACAAGTTAATATTACTAAATTCAATATTTTGAAATTAAAGGACGAGGAAGCTAAGCAAAATTATCAGGTCGAAATTTCGAATAGGTTTGCCACTTTAGAAAGTTCCGACGAAGTTGAGAAAGAATTAGATGTTAATAACGTGTGGGAAAATATCAGAGATAGTATCAAAATTGCAGCTGAGCAGAGCATAGGTTATTATGAAACTAAGAAAAAGAAACCGTGGTTTGATGAAGATTGTTGCATGGTAGTAGAAAGAAGGAAACAGGCAAAATTGAAATTCTTACAGGATCCAGTTGAGGAGAAGAGAGATAATTATTTCAATGAAAGACGGGAAGCAAGTCGTACACTTAGGAATAAAAAGAGAAGTTACTTGAAGGAAAAACTGAATGAGCTAGAAACAAATAGTAAGAATAAAAACATTCGAGATTTATATAAGGGTATAAAGGAATTTAAGAACGGATATCAGCCAAGGGTAAACGTGATCAAGGATGAGAATGGTGACTTGCTTGCAGACTCTCCATCAATCCTAAACAGATGGAAAAACTATTTTGCGCAACTACTAAATGTACATAGGCCAAATAGAAATGATCGGGACGATAGTGAAATACAAACTGCTGAGCCATTTATACCCGAACCCACGCTTTCAGAAGTCGAAATTGCGATAGAAAATCTGAAAAAGTACAAGTCTCCAGGTATCGATCAAATTCCAGCAGAATTAATACAAGAGGGTGGAAGTGCATTATATAGCGAAATTTATAAACTTGTACTTGCTATTTGGGAAAAGGAAATTGTACCAGAACAATGGAAGGAGTCCATAATTGTACCTATTTTTAAAAAGGGGGACAAAACCAACTGTGGTAACTTTCGAGGAATATCACTTTTGTTGACGTCGTACAAAATTTTGTCCAATATTCTTTTGAGGAGATTAACTCCGTACGTAGATGAAATTATTGGGGATCATCAGTGCGGTTTTCGGCGTAATAGATCGACTATTGATCAGATTTTTGTATTCGACAGATAATGGAGAAAAAATGGGAGTATAAGGGTACAGTACATCAGTTATTCATAGATTTCAAAAAGGCATATGACTCGGTTAAGAGGGAAGTATTATATGATATTCTTATTGAATTTGGTATTCCCAAGAAACTAGTTCGATTAATTAAAATGTGTCTCAGTGAAACATACAGCAGAGTCCGTATAGGTCAGTTTCTATCTGATCCTTTTCCAATTCACTGCGGGCTAAAGCAGGAGATGCACTATCACCTTTACTTTTTAACTTCGCTTTAGAATATGCCATTAGGAAAGTTCAGGATAACAGGCAGGGTTTGGAATTGAACGGGTTACATCAGCTTCTTGTCTATGCAGATGACGTGAATATGTTAGGAGAAAATACACAAACGGTTAGGGAAAACACGGAAATTTTACTTGAAGCAAGTAAAGCGATCGGTTTGGAAGTAAATCCCGAAAAGACAAAGTATATGATTATGTCTCGTGACGGGAATATTGTACGAAATGGAAATATAAATATTGGAGATTTATCCTTCGAAGGGGTGGAAAAATTCAAATATCTTGGAGCAACAGTAACAAATATAAATGACACTCGGGAGGAAATTAAACGCAGAATAAATATGGGAAATGCGTGTTATTATTCGGTTGAGAAGCTCTTATCATCCAGTCTGCTGTCCAAAAATCTGAAAGTTAGAATTTATAAAACAGTTATATTACCGGTTCTTCTATATGGCTGTGAAACTTGGACTCTCACTCTGAGAGAGGAACATAGGTTAAGGGTGTTTGAGAATAAGGTGCTTAGGAAAATATTTGGGGCTAAGCGGGATGAAGTTACAGGAGAATGGAGAAAGTTACACAACACAGAACTGCACGCATTGTATTCTTCACCTGACATAATTAGGAACTTGAAATCCAGACGTCTGAGATGGGCAGGGCATGTAGCACGTATGGGCGAATCCAGAAATGCATATAGAGTGTTAGTTGGGAGACCGGAGGGAAAAAGACCTTTAGGGAGGCCGAGACGTAGATGGGAGGATAATATTAAAATGGATTTGAGGGAGGTGGGGTATGATGATAGAGACTGGCTTAATCTTGCACAGGATAGGGACCGATGGCGGGCTTATGTGAGGGCGGCAATGAACCTTCGGGTTCCTTAAAAGCCATTTGTAAGTAAGTAAGTAAGTAAGTAGTATAATATTATACTGTATTAAGTGGATGAAACACATCATTCATAAAGAAAGTGATATTCCAAAGAAAGAGATTGAGTATGGCATAATAAGTTGGAATTTATAGTGATGGTATCTTTAACCTTACAAAAGTAATCAATAAACTAATCAAAACAATATTACAGTACAAAGTAAAGTTACCTAGGTACTGTATCTGTTTTAAGTGTAACTAATATTACATAACAAAACTCTTATCGGATTATGCTTTTAAGATGATATTTGTGAGCAACTTCCTATCATCAGAATATTAAATTATTTTCTCGAAATCTGCTCAAGCTATAGAGCTGACATTTTTCCAACACATGGGCACGTATCTTTTGCTTATGATGTAACAGTAGTTGCTTTGTTAATTCATTTTCTTACAAACAATTTCCATGCGAATATTTTCAAAATTTTCAATACACTATCTTCAGTAATACGTATATACGGTATATTAGATTTACGAAAATATTCTGTAAGGCTACTAAATAAATAGGCCTATACCTGAAAATTTCACTTTTCTATACGAAAAGTTGAGCAAATATTTCTTTTGAATAAAAAAATCAAACTTGTGAAAAATGAGCATTAAAATTAAAACTTACATTCTTATAATGCACTTATACTTCTCAGGCAAATCTAAAAATTAACATGGATGCAGTTTTAATAAGTTCTCTTCCCTTTATCTATTGAATCAGTGCTGTCCATCCCTGAATATAGCTCGACCAAGCGGCATATACCACCTCTTTCGTCTGTCTCTTTCCTTTCCGCTGTAAAGCGCTCAGGCTCTCCTGGGCTCTAAAGCGCGCGCTTGCTCCTCTGGGCATCAATTGACATGCCTGACTTAGAACAATCTGTTGTTATTGTGGTAGTAATAGTAATAACACTAATAATAAATATATTGTTATTTAATTGATTTAATTTTTCCGATCATAGAAAATATATTGAAAAGAATTCAACCAGTAGCAAAATATGGCAACAGTCAAAGGTTGCAAGAAAACATCTCCTCTAAATTACCCGTCAATCACTGTCATCTGTGTAGAAGTGGTGTGGAGGTAGGGTTTTTTACTTGTGGAACTGAAATTTCGGTTTGTAGTTATAAGAATTGTAAGTTTTAAGGGATGATAAAATAATTAAATGATGACAATTAATGGACGGAACAGAAATAGAATGACAATACTTGGTAGAAGTACGGAAAACAATGACAGAAAGAGGAGATAAGTTTAATGATATGTTAACATTAGTTTACAACTATAGAAATTATTGAATGAAACAGAAACGGAATGTAGGAAAAGAGAGAATAGAGTAGAACCTCGATTATCCTTTCCTTGTTTAATCGATATACAGATTAATGGTCGTCAAAAAGCGCGATTTTCTAAATGGTGCACAATAATGACAGTGATATACCACCTCTGTATACTTTTCAATCGTGCCGATCGCGTAACTTCGTCAGATGCGTAATTTTCGATCGGTTCTCTAAGAGGGTTAAATATAAATTTTCACCTTCTTGTACTATCTGCAGTAATTTCACGAATGCTGTTTCATCTTATTTATAATTTCACGAAATTATGCTAATAAAATGAAACCACGAGTGCAATTTAATAAGATTATTCAAGGAATAAAATTAAATAACTTTCAAAACCGAATTACTTACGTAAATCATAATAATTGATTAGTATAAAACACAGCAATAAGACACTATTATGTTTCCTTGTAATGAAGTTCAAAAACAAATGCTATCTATCACGGCATACTAGATACTATTGCCAACTACTCAGAGCGGAAATACGAAAGAACAATACTTAACCTCAAAAGTAAGATATGCTGAAATGTTACATTAACAGAACAAAACACGAAAGATTTTTATAAATGTTTATTTATTCCTTGAGGTTACAGTTATTGAAAACGAAATTTTCAAACTTAAATTTTATTGGCATTTATTGATTTTCTATGTTTCACACTGAAGTGGACTGGACTCAGCTGGAGGTAGAGGGCGTTGCAGTGGGATGGGATTTTAATAATTTCTCTACAATCGATGGATGATGCTGTTTACTTGTCTACAGATAGGGTTTCAGTGATGCTGCATTGGCGTGACCTGTCATTTTTATTAATTATATATTATAATATTAATTTTATTAATCACTGCATATTATCAGATAAGATGCTTCCTTAAAAAGCGTCTTATCAAGAAACACAACTGTTATTGGTTGATTTTAAGGCGGTTCTGAGACGTTATTGGGCAATATCGCAAATTCATCCTATAAGTTGAATAGACATAAAAATTAATAAGCGATAGAAAGGTATGAAATAAAATTTGTTGTAGGCCTACGAAAGTACAAAAAAAAAAGTAACCGACATTTTTAAAGCATTTTACATAGTACCAGACTGCTTTAAATCGATTAAAATTGATAGTAGACTATGGATTATCCGTTTCTTTCGATTAACCGCTCAGTATGCCGTGATATTAAAGCGGATAATACTACAGTCTACTATATACAGCCACGAAGCTTGAGTTTTGAGGGTGCTAGAAACAATAGACAGTGCCGGTACTATTTTGCATTGCCTGTAATGAGGCGATATTAGCGATCCTAGTGGTGAGCAACTATCTAATGTATGCATATTTACTACGTATTGAGCTTCGTGACTGTATATACTAGACTGTGATAATACTGTATGTAACATAGGATAATAATTTATTATAGAGGTAAGAAGATGATACGGCGACATGGAGTAAAGACGGACTGCGAATATGAAGTGAAACCTAGTTCCTCGTAGAAAATTTGTCCCCCAACCAGCCCATGTAATACAACTCTCACAAAATCTATTGGGGATCGAAATATGGCCATTTCTGGTGAGACGCGGTTGACTAGCTCGGTTCGGTCGAAGGGGAGGCAAGTTTCGAAGGCAACACCCATAAACTTAAAACGTTCGTTATAACATGACGTAGAACTAGAAACTAAAACGCGGTTCTATTTTAACTCCGACAAGTTTTCTGGATCATATAATCCTATTTTTTTACTTGTGGCTGGAAGTGAGGTTTCATATTTACGCAGAGCTTTTATTTCCCAATTCCCGCCACACCTAAAATCGAGCCCAGTTTTTAATCAATTTTCACTGATGGAGCAGTTGATATGATACAGACCGCTGACCCCATTTTATTAGGTTCATTCAAAACTCGTTACACAAATGTTTTATTTCTAAAAGATTCGTAATATTCTCAGAAGGTCGTTATTTTTAATATGCTTTCCTGTCGCCATAGTAACAACCGTTTCTTTTGTTATAACGAAAATATGTTTAAGGGCCGGTATTATAAACGCCGTTTAAACCTTACGTTCAGTTTAAACTGAAGTTTTTCGTTCTGCTTCGTATTATAAACCTTAACTACCAGTTAATCTTGAGTTAACTTGAGTTTAACTTGATCGACAGTTCTCTGCCGTTTAAACTGCAGTTCGAGGCTCAACAGTGCAAGATGGCGGTTCCCGCAATACACACGGATATTGCAGATGTTTTCCAAGAACTTATGAGTGACGATATGTGAGTGATCAATATTACTGAACGACCACGGCGGCCAAGAATTTTTCGAAATAAAGTGCACCACTTTGAAATACACATAAATGAACATAAGTTTCAAAGCAGATTGAGGCTTACGAAGAAGACAGTCCTAACCTTCAGAATTAGGCTTATAATAATTACTTACTTACTTACAAATGGCTTTTAAGGAACCCGAAGGTTCATTGCCGCCCTCACATAAGCCCGCCATCGGTCCCTATCCTGTGCAAAATTAATCCAGTCCCTATCATCATGTAACTCTTATCTAAATCAATTTGTTGAATTCTTTGTAAGTTCATGCATATGTATATACACTTTTTGCTGGTTGTGTGGAAGAGAAGGCCTTACGGCCTTAACTCTGCCAGCTAAAATAAATCATTATTATTATTATTTATTATTATTATCATCATATCCCACCTCCCTTAAATCCATTTTAATATTATCCTCCCATCTACGTCTCGGCCTCCCTAAATGTCTTTTTCCCTCCGGTCTCCCAACTAACACTCTATATGCATTTCTGGATTCGCCCATACGTGCTACATGCCCTGCCCATCTCAAACGTCTGGATTTAATGTTCTTAGTTATGTCAGGTGAAGAATACAATGCGTGCAGTTCTGCGTTGTGTAACTTTCTCCATTCTCCTGTAACTTCATCCCGCTTAGCCCCAAATATTTTCCTAAGCACCTTATTCTCAAACACCCTTAACGTATGTTCCTCTCTCAGAGTGAGAGTCCAAGTTTCACAACCATACAGAACAACCGGTAATATAACTGTTTTATAAATTCTAACTTTCAGATTTTTTGACAGCAGACTAGATGATAAAAGCTTCTCAACCGAATAATAACACGCATTTCCCATATTTATTCTGCGTTTAATTTCCTCCCAAGTGTCATTTATATTTGTTACTGTTGCTCCAAGATATTTGAATTTTTCCACCTCTTCGAAGGATAAATCTCCAATTTTTATATTTCCATTTCGTACAATATTCTGGTCACGAGACATAATCATATACTTTGTCTTTTCGGGATTTACTTCCAAACCGATCGCTTTACTTGCTTCCAGTAAAATTCCCGTGTTTTCCCTAATCGTTTGTGGATTTTCTGCTAACATATTCACGTCATCCGCATAGACAAGCACCTGATGTAACCCGTTCAATTCCAAACCCTGCCTGTTATCCTGAACTTTCCTAATGACATATTCTAGAGCGAAGTTATAAAGTAGAGGTGATAGTGCATCTCCCTGCTTTAGCCCGCAGTGAATTGGAAAAGCATCAGATAGAAACTGACCTATACGGACTGTGCTGTATGTTTAATTAATCGAACTAGTTTCTTGGGAATACCAAATTCAATAAGAATATCATACAATACTTCCATCTTAACCGAGTCATATGCCTTTTTGAAATCTATGAATAACTGATGTACTGTACCCTTATACTCCCGTTTTTTCTCCATTATCTGTCGAATACAAAAAATCTGATCAATAGTCGATCTATTACGCCTAAAACCGCACTGATGATCCCCAATAATTTCATTAGGCTTATAGTCCTAACCTTATTTCGAAAAATTGAAATACGGATACAACATGCAACAGGAAAATGATGAAGTGCAAAATATGTTTTAGGGTTTGAATTTAAAGGTTATTTTAAAAGATATATTATGTCTTTTTTATTTTTGAAAACATTCTGTTGAATCTCTGCATCAGTTACTAGTTAAGCTAGAGTATTTTTCTTCTGGTAGTAGGCATACTGAAAACGATGGAAGATTTCGAAGGTGTCCGTAAATCTACCATAAACCTATAGCGCATTGTACTGTGTGTGGCAGACAGTCTCCTGGTAAGGTTTACTATGAGGCCTGATTTATACACACACTAATAATATTGCCTAATTTTACTAGACTCGCAAAAATAATTTGTTTGACTGAATTCTGTTTCATAAATATTCTAGACAACACATAAAATACGCACTCTAATATTATTACTTCATTACTCAGTTGATTCTGTATGGAGTTACGTCGCAGATGGTCATGCAAGGTTTAGTTTGGCTGCAATGTGTTTGGGAGTATAACGTTGGTACCCAGCGTTAAGAAACCATTTGAGGTTAAGTCTGACTAGCATACTGAAGTACGCGGTATTGGTCCTCTTTAGGTTTTTTTATGATACTCTCTCTGATATCGAAGAACAAAGATGTTTCTTAATTAAGATTCTCCACGATCGTCGGCTATTTTAAATCTATACTAATAATAAATCTGTAGCCGAAATTTTTCTGGTAATTTTCGATTTTCCAAAAATAATTGGCCCTAACATATATAA
This sequence comes from Periplaneta americana, assembly GCA_025594305.2. NCBI lineage: Eukaryota > Metazoa > Arthropoda > Insecta > Blattodea > Blattidae > Periplaneta > Periplaneta americana. The sequence goes on from JAJSOF020000035.1 coordinate 9,858,961, forward strand.
TTAACCACCCTGAAACCGAAAATCACATTTTTGAAATTTTTGTTTGTATGTCTGTCTGTATGTTTCTTATCTTTTCACGCGATAATGGCTGAACCGATTTATATGAAAATTGGAATATAAATTAAGTTCGTTGTAACTTAGATTTTAGGCTATATGGCATTCAAAATACTTTATTGAAAAGGAGGGTTATAAGGGGACCTGAATTAAATAAATCGAAATATCTCGCTTATTATTGATTTTTGTGAAAAATGTTACATAACAAAAGTTTCTTTAAAAATGATTTCCGATAAGTTTTATTCTTTACAAAAGTTGGATAGGACTGATATTTAATGAGATAAATGAGTTTTAAAATTAAAATAACGCCATCTAAGATGGTGCAATGAATTAAGAACAAATGACTTCGTCTATAAGGGGCCTTGGACAACAACAATTGAAACAGGGGCCTTGGACATCAACAATCGAAAGCTATTAAACAGAGCCTACAGAGAATGTTTCTGTGTTTGTATGAAGTAATATCAGAAGCTAAATTAACCGATTTGTATAATTAATTATTATTTCATCATTGGAAAGTGTAGTTTCTCTAGATGGACATAATGCTATAATGTTATTACAGTAACGTCTGAGTAAATCGAGGACAGGTAAGATTAAAATAGCTTCTTATGCCCAGAAAATTTGATAGGCTACTTTGTACATTCGTTTTCTGTATTTCTTAAAATAATATTTATGTACACTCATTTTAATCTCAGAGAATTAACGAACAACGAGAGTGTATTGATTTAGTATGCAATAATAGTACGTTAGCTTAGCAATCCATTATTTTATAATTCAAATTTTAACTATGCTCAATTGAATCATGTTAAAATACATAAAATAGCTTATATATATGCAATAAATGCAATGCAAAAAAAAAAATTGGGTAATGAGCGAAGCAGATTATCTTACGCTGTTGTAAAAGTTGTTCCCTGGATCAAATGTCCTATTTTAATTATGTAATTACTTTATATTTATTTCTAACGGGTGCAGCGGAGCGCACGGGTACGGCTAGTCAATAATATAATTAAACAGTTGCGATGTTCTTTTTTTTTCTAGCAGTAACACCAATCGTATTCCACTACGGTTTAACTTAACCGAGACTCTGTAATACAGCACGTTGAGTTAAACTCATGGTTAGGTTTAACTTAGGTTTAACATAATCTTTAGATTAACCGTATTTATAAAACTGGGCCTAAGTATTATTAAGTCGGGAATGTGTAGGCTAATGAAGTAATAGAAATTTTTGTGTTTTTGTACCATTATTGAAAAAAAAAAAGACTTAAGTGCAAAAGCGACCGCGAAAGAAATTCATAACAATGAAGATGACGGAGTCTTTTGACAGTTGATATAGCAGTTTTTCGATTTGTTCCGTCACATTGAGGTTTAAGTCCTACATTGTCAAGATGATCGGCAACAAGTGAACTGAACGAAATGGTGAGGGACTTTTGAGTGGATTTCCCGGTGCCATCGTGGTCGGGGGAGGTGGGGGGATGTCTGTCTCGCAGTCATCTCGAAAAGCAACTCAGCGTGTGGAACATTCCAGCATTCTTATTTTAGTAACTTACAAGTTCACAGATGACATGTCATGCTAACATAAATGACGATACTTCCCACTTAAAACTGCAGTCTAATGTAAAGACAGAAAATGTGCAATACAACACAATATTCCATACAACATGCTTAATTATACACTCCATTTACTTTAAAACGTGTCCTGTTTCAAATACAAAGCACGAACTGAGTTCTCCCTGTGAAACGAGCACGTGATCCTACTTCAAAACTTTTGTTTCCATCATATAACCCATTCCCACGCCTGTTTTATGTTTCATCTCAGATTCACGACTAAAATTTATTTCTAAAAGTGATGTACATGACTACAAAACTGACCGTTTTGTTAACATTACTGTATTCAGTTGAGAATATGAATTGAATCAAATTCATATATCCAAAGCGTATTCTTTTTTTTTTTTTATGCTCGACCATGCCGAAATGTAGTAATTATACACCTGATAGCAGTCCTTTAATGCATGTCATTAAAGTACACCTACTCATTAAAGTTCAGGTCTTTCAGCCAATGACGACTCAGGTTACAACTGTTCAGCCAATGACAGGTCAGCTTTCTACCGTTATAAAACCGTAAGTATCGATTATTCTCGGATATGCAATCGAAAGAGAATTAGCGAAAAGTCACGGAGGCTGGAAATCCAATACTGTCGCAGAAGGTTATGTTCTGTTACTATAATAATTAGCGTTAATTGTAAATAATATTCAAATAAATTCAATTTGTCATCTCGTTTTTCAATGTCTAATTTTATTTCAGTGTTATCTCTGTAGGTTCTTATGGCCTAGCAAGGTCACTGTGGACATCTGTTCCTCGGAAAAAATCAATACTTTCGCGTCTGCGCACATCTCACAACATACGGGACATTGCTCCAGGTCGGATACAATAAAATTAATAATATCAAGTTAGAAATATGGTCGAGCATAAAAAGTCGTATGAAACTCGCCTATAATGGTAATTAAGAAGCTCGTATGAAAATTATGAAACTCGCTTGCGCTCGTTTCATAAATATCCATACTCACTTCTTAATTACCTTCATTATAGACTCGTTGCATAATGTACTATTATGCTCGACCATGCCGAAATGTAGTAATTATACACCTGGTAGCAGCCCTTTAATGGACCTCATTAAAGTACACCTATTCATTAAAGTTCAGGTGTTCCACCAATCAGAAAGCACCATTGTACCAGTATGAAAGCGCAAGTATCGATTATTCTCGGATATGCAATCGAAAGAGAACTAGCGAAACGTCACGGAGGCTGGAAATCCAATACTGTCGCAGAAGGTTATGTTCTGTTATTATAATAATTAGCGTTAATTGTAAATAATATCCAAATAAATTCAATTTTTCATCTCGTTTTTCAATGTCTAAATCAATTTCCAGGTTATATCAAGATTAATGTTCATTTTACTCTCTAGATTATATCAAGGTCAATGACATTTGTTCCTCGGAAAAAAATCAATACTTTCGCGTCTGCGCACATCTCACAATTTACGAGATATTGCACAAGGTCACTTCCGCTCCGCAGTCAGATAAGAATAATATGAATACTTATGAATAATTTAAAGTTAGAAATATGGTCGAGCATAAAAAGTCGTATGAAACTTGCCTATAATGGTAATTAAGACGCTCGTATGAAAATTATGAAACTCGCTTGCGCTCGTTTCATAAACATACTCGCGTCTTAATTACTACCATTATAGGCTCGTTGTATAATGTACTAACTTATTATAATTTAGTGGCCTCTATTTCGCTATTGTATAAGTAGTATATGAACCCTTGTTTATTTAAGAGATCTACAAATTATTACTCAGTCTTTTGTTTTTGTTAATACTTGACCCTATCTTTGTCCTCTGCCCTTTCAATTAATTTCACCTGACAGACATGTGACCGGACTCTGAAGATGTTTATAGCGAGGGCTACGGGATTGATGCCGAGGGTGTAAGTGGCCATGAAACATGAAATTTCGCCAAAGGTTCATACATTATTTTGAAACGGCGCGTAACTGAATAAATTAAAACTTTTGATAAGAGTTTTAAATTATAAATTCGCTTTGTGTTTGTATGTCTTGCTTAGCGTGTTTTGTTTTGGTACCTAGGGACTGTGTTTACTAGAAAAAAAAAAAAGAATACGTAAAATAGAAATTATTCGTTGAGGGAGGCCATGCATGATGCTGTTATTTCCTTGTTGTTAAGTTACCAGTCTCTGAATTTAACAAACAATGTTCTGTCATGTTTTTTTTTTTAATTTATTTATTGGTCGACCAGCAAACTTGCTATACAGACCACTGTTAAATTATGGAATATCCCATACAGAATATCATGATAAGGTTGGCTGTAAAGGCTCCTCTAATTAAATTCATTTTTAAATTAATTAATTAATCATTTTTGTGAGCTATGAGAATAAAAATATGATGATTTTCTATTTTAAATTTATGAAGAGTCGTCTGTATTGCTAAGAAAGATGTCCTGAGGTAGTTTCCTTTTAAGTCTAGATGGCTGACAAGATCTTGCTCCAATGTTATATGTCACAGCTCCAGGAACGCCAGGAAGTTTGTTGAAGAAAGATTTTGACATTGAATGGATGTACTGTTCTAGTGGAATAATTCCCAATTATGTTGGGAATGATGTCGGGATCTGTTGAAACCGAAATACTTTTTGGAGTTGTTATTAAAGCCAGACAAGCTGAGGATAAAATATGTGTAATTATAAGTAAACAAACGACAAATTGTTTTGGCCCTAGGGCCTATAAAAGTTTTTTTGGCATGCAAAAGTATAATGGGTTGTATTACATATATTGTATCCATGCAGGAATTGAACAATTATGGACTAGTGAGCCACAAAATGTTTATATAAATGTATCTATAATATAATGAGTATGTAAATTATAAAAATAAATTATTGGCATGAAGTGTTACATTTCACTACTTCCACACTTGAAATTAATAAACACGTACTATTCCCTATTTCTACATAAATAAAATAAATAATTGCTTCATAAACTTGGCATATAAAACATAATAAAATCTGTTATCGTAGCATTCAGGCGTTTCCAAAGGGTAACGTATCCAATATCCCCAACGCGACAAAATTTATTGCACATCCATTATAAAAATTGAAAATTACAATGACATTAACGCGATAAAATGAACTTAATATATTCTGTTTTAGTCTTTGACGTGAAATCATAAACGAGAATTTTCACAGTCATATTTTTAATCTATACTACTAATAATAAATCTGTAACCAAAATTTTTCTGGTAATTTTCGATCTTCCAAAAATAATTGGTGTTAACATGTATAATTAACCATCCTGAAACCGAAAATCGTTTTTTTTTTTTTTTTTTTCCTGGATGTTTGTTACCTTTTCACGTGATAATGGCTAAACCGATTTATATGAAAATTGGAATATAAATTAAGTTCGTTGTAACTTAGATTTTAGGCTATATGGCATTCAAAATACTTTATTTAAAAGGGGGGTTATAAGGGCGTCTGAATTAAATAAATCGAAATAGCTCGCTTATTATTGATTTTCATGAAAAATATTATATAACAAAGGTTTCTTTAAAAATAATTTCCGATAAGTTCTATTCTATACGAAATTTTGATAGGACTGAAATTTAATAAGATAAATGAGTTTAAAATTACAATAACAACGCCATCTAAGGCGCTGTACTGAAATAAAAACAAATGACTTCGTCTATAAGGGGCCTTGGACAACAACAATCGAAAGCTATTAAACATACCCTAAGAGAATGTTTCTGTGTTTGTATGAAGTAATATCGGAAGCTAATTAATTGTTTAATTATTGTTTCACCATTGGAAAGTGTAGTTCCTCTAGATGGACATAATTCTAAAATGTTAGTACAATAACTTCTTTAACATATAGCAACTAATATAAAGTATACACATTAAAACTAAATGACATGTCAATCTTCATTAAACTATGGTTGCATGTAATAACAATTAAGAAACATGTCAAAGGAATTGTCATTGCACTAAATGATTGCTCTCTGGACCAAAATGACCGCATTTTAATTAATTAAATACAATTTAAATTAAGTAACATATTAAACGATTTATCCTTCTATGATACACGAATGTTCCCTGGATCAAACGTCCTATTTTAATTATGTAATTAGGCGACTTCATATTTATTTCTAACTGGTGCAACGGACCGCACGGGTACGGCTAGTAAACAAATAAATACGTACAAAAGTGAGTTTGTACTGTTTCGACAACAATAAGTTTGATTAATTAAAAAATAAAAGACTGCACAAAAAATATGTTCAGAAAATGTTTGCGATTGCTTCTAGAGCCAGATGTGCCTAATTAGACTGCATACACGCACTTATTAGAGCAGTTCTTAACAAAATGTTAATTTATTTAGATGCCACAAAACACACAACATCTCAATTTCACACCTGAAGTAAACAAAAATGAGAAAAAAATACTGGCATCATCTTCAGCAACGAAATTCCCGGTTCTAGAAAACAAAAAACGTTGCTACGCGTTCAGAAATCACAGGCGTGATTGTACTGTATTGTTTCGACAACAATAACAGTCTGATTAATTAAAAAATAAAAGACTGCACAACAAAATATGTTTGCGATTGCTTCCTAGAAGCCAGATGTGCCTAATTAGTCTGCATACACGCACTTATTAGAGCAGTTTTTAACAAAATATTTATTTCTTTAGATGTCACGAAACACAACATCTCAATTTCACACCTGAAGTAAACAAAAATGAGAAAAAAATACTGGCATCATCTTCAGCAACGAAATTCCCGGTTCTAGAAAACAAAAAACGTTGCTACGCGTTCAGAAATCACAGGCGTGATTGTACTGTATTGTTTCGACAACAATAACAGTCTGATTAATTAAAAATAAAAGACTGCACAACAAAATATGTTTGCGATTGCTTCCTAGAAGCCAGATGTGCCTAATTAGTCTGCATACACGCACTTATTAAAATTTTTAACAAAATATTTATTTCTTTAGATGTCACGAAACACAACATCTCAATTTCACACCTGAAATAAACAAAAATGAGAAAAAATACTGCCACCATCTTCAGCAACGAAATTCCCGGTTCTAGAAAACAAAAAACGTTGCTACGCGTTCAGAAATCACAGGCGTGATTGTACTGTATTGTTTCGACAACAATAACAGTCTGATTAATTAAAAAATAAAAGACTGCACAACAAAATATGTTTGCGATTGCTTCCTAGAAGCCAGATGTGCCTAATTAGTCTGCATACACGCAATTATTAGAGCAGTTTTTAACAAAATATTTATTTCTTTAGATGTCACGAAACACAACATCTCAATTTCACACCTGAAATAAACAAAAATGAGAAAAAATACTGCCACCATCTTCAGCAACGAAATTCCCGGTTCTAGAAAACAAAAAACGTTGCTACGCGTTCAGAAATCACAGGCGTGATTGTACTGTATTGTTTCGACAACAATAACAGTCTGATTAATTAAAAAATAAAAGACTGCACAACAAAATATGTTTGCGATTGCTTCCTAGAAGCCAGATGTGCCTAATTAGTCTGCATACACGCACTTATTAGAGCAGTTTTTAACAAAATATTTATTTCTTTAGATGTCACGAAACACAACATCTCAATTTCACACCTGAAATAAACAAAAATGAGAAAAAATACTGCCACCATCTTCAGCAACGAAATTCCCGGTTCTAGAAAACAAAAGACGTTGCTACGCGTTCAGAAATCACATCAGAGGACAGCAAAACAAAACACAGTCGCGTTTTCTCACCTTATCAGATGGCCGCGACGTCGGTCTCACATGGCTCCCAGCGTCGCAGCACACACGCGCAATCACACATCCGCTCTCCGCGCGCAAGTCCGCGGAATTGAGTTGTGAAGAAGCAAGCTGACAGCCAACCGGTCGCTCCGCCCCCGGACCGGGTCGGGACCCCTCCACGCAGCTTGCCACGTTGCCACGTCTAGCACAGGAAGTTGTTTATACAAGCAAGGAGTAATGTTGCTCCGATGATAAAAGATATACGAAAGAATATTATGGCGGCTCGGCGCGAGCACACAAATGTTTGCTTAGTGCCGGCATGTTTGTTTTGCTATAGAGAGCTCTGAGAGTTTGTTTTTGTAGATGGCGAGTTCTTGTAAGCAAACCACTTACTGCCCCTCTTACCGGCTCTTCACAGCTAAATCGACACGACAAAAAAAATGGCTAATGTCTTAATGAACTGCTAATAAATGTATTCTCGGAAAACGGCAACAATAACCGAGGTTAATAGTATGGAAATGGAAAGCTGTAAATATGTTTAGGGCCATCTCCGTCTCTTTCTCTCTTCAGACATTTTCGGCAGGATTAAAGGAAAGTGACGTCACGGTGCTGATCAGATTGATGGTACAGGAGAAAAACACTTCTCACGTTCTAGAATGTAATATTTCAACGCCATGTTTTTTTTTCTATTATTATTAATCATAAATACGTTTCATGCTAATGTGGAATCACTGAACCAAGTAAAAAAAAAAAAATCTTATAGCTTCAGAAACACACTTCAAGTATGGTGGTAGGTCTTATTTCAATAAGTATGGAGCAGATTCCTATGTAATTAAATATTCTTTTTGAGTGTGATAAAACACAATTGACAAAGTTAAAAATTCCGAACATGAAGTTTCAAGTTTAAAACCCGAATTTTATTTCACATAAAAACACATATTTTCACAAAAAAAATATGTAAATACATATTTTCAGGAAATCTATTATAAAACATAAATCTTGGAGTTTTTTTACTTAAATAATTTTTTTCCAAGCTCTTTCAAATATTCTAAAACTAAATCTATTATTATAAAAGTCAGAAGTACGTTATCTTTTTTAAGAATTCTTGCTTGCTCCATGTTTCTAAGCGCTGTGTGGTCTACCCGTGATCCATTTTCGTAATAGTATCGCCTCAAGTTCAGAGAACTGCTAGGCAGGATATCAGTATTATTATTAGAGAATAAATTAACATGGACAAGGAGGAGAGATTTTGCAACACACAATTAGGAATGTTTATTGTTGCTCAAGATGATTTCATTCCACGCTTTGTTTGTGAAACACAACAGATAAGAACTCCGGTATAAACATTATTTGATTTAAACAAAACTCTCGCCTCTCGCTCATGTCTATCAAGTAAGACAATATGTCTTGTGATTCCCTGTTATCGGGCTTCGTAAATCGATATCCTTCAAGATATACTGAAAGATGGTTGTTAAAAAAAACTATTTGGCTTTCCTGTTAGCAAATCTAAGCTTTTTGTGTGGCACCATAAAAAAGCTCGAAACATCCAAAAAGCTGTTGTCTGAAATAAGGAGGTGCGTGCTGTGGAAATTAAACTAGACTCGCTACCAGGTTCAGAAGTACAATTACTAAGGGACAAATTCCAGAATGTGTTTGGGAAAAACAGTGGATATAAAAAATGTGTAAAGTTGCTCAAGTATTGGAGGATGTGCCTGTAGGTGAAATTGACGGTCTTTGTGTTTGTGACATTCCTCTCTTTAAACATGCACGTCTGACGTCCTGTGATGTGGAAAGATCGTTTTCACAGTATAAGTCGTTGCTCAGAGATAATCGGCATGCATTTGTGATGGAGAATTTGGAGATGACCTTTGTTGTTCACTGCAATTCTCGGCCAACTACTAGCACTCAAGTGTGGTTGGTGAGTACCTAGTAACATTTTTTTTTTCAAATATATATATATATTTTTTTAATGTACCAAAGTACATATGATATTTCCATGCAGATATTCTGCGTCATCATACGATGAAAGATTAATGGAACGGAGAAAATTCTCTCCGGCGCCTGGATTTGAACCCGGGTTTTCAGCTCTTGGACGTGCTGATGCTTTATCACTAAGCCACACCATACCACCCCAGCGTCGGACTTGTCTCTGATTAGTTCAACTCTTGGGTTCCCTCTGGTGGCCGCCCTCTGCACTACGTCAAGATATCTATGAACATAGGACCGAAGTCCACACATGTGCTGAGGTGCACTCGTTATGAGTGACTGGTTGGCCGAGATCCGACGGAATAAGCGTATATTGATATGCGTAAATCACTTCGTGATTTAAGACGGCGCTTATTCCGTCGGATCCCGGCCAACTAGTCACTCAAAACGAGTGCACCTCAGCACATGTGTGGACTTCGGTCCTATGTTCATAGATATCTATGACGTAGTGCAGAGGGCGGCCACCAGAGGGAACCCAAGAGTTGGAACTTAATCAGAGACAATTCTGTCCGACGCCGGGGTGGTATCCGGTGTGGCTTAGTGGATAAAGCATCAGCATGTAGAGCTGAAAACCCGGGTTCAAATCCCGGCGCCGGAGATAATTTTTCTCCGTTCCATTACTCTTTCATCGTATTTTTTTTTTCAAGCTAAGTTAGGTTTTTTTGTCATATTAAAAAAATATATATTTTTTTATTTTTAGCAAATATTTTCGTACTTTTTAGCACAAAAGAAAATAAATATTTTTTAATTTTTTAGCACATAAAAATCCGTTCCCTAGCAATAAGCATCAAGAGTAGCCTATATAACGACCGAGATTTGATTATCGACGGAAGAAATGCAAGTCTACGTTTTCATTTCCCTTTCTGTAATCCCCGTATTCCGACAAACAAGCTGAAATCAATGCTCAGTATTATCCCTTAACTGCTTTTTTCGCACTTCGAATAAAATGTAACTGTTAAATACTAGTGGGAACATTAGCTCCAATAAGTAATTTAAGAAGAAAATTGGAGTAGATTGGAAAGAGATGGGGCTGTTTAGTAATCTTTATTTGCAACAACGAGTCAAAGTCAGCATAGGAGAAGAAATGTCTGAAGGAAGTGAAATAATAATAATAATAATAATAATAATAATAATAATAATAATAATAATAATAATAGTTTTATTTTCCCTGGCAGAGTTAAGGCCATCAGACCTTCTCTTCCACTCAACCAGGATCAAATCACATACAGAAAAACACATACCGGTATGCAAATATTAACTTAAAAATAATAATAAACATAATTAAGTAAAAAGAGAGATTGAATACATATACACAATCAGTATTAACTTTAAAATAACAATAATAAAAAATATATAATAAAAAAAAAGAGACTGAATACATAATCACAAACAGGAAAATACATTCTAGGGAGAGGAGTACGTCAAGATGCCCTTTATCACCTTACTTACTTAATTACAAATGGCTTTTAAGGAACCCGAAGGTTCATTGCCGCCCTCACATAAGCCCGCCATCGGTTCCTATCCTGTGCAAGATTAATCCAGTCTCTATCATCACACCCCACCTCCCTCAAATCCATTTTAATATTATCCTCCATCTACGTC
>JAJSOF020000035.1:9874914-9884914 GCA_025594305.2 Periplaneta americana
AAATTTCTACGGGTGTGCAGAGATAGCTCTCTCGAATTATCTGGATATCTCCACTTCGACGGACTTCTGGAAGAGTCGAGAGGGTCCGTCCCCCCTTCACTCTGCACGCAGCAGTTGCGTTGACGTAATACACCCCCTGTGCCCTTCAGCATGCAGATGCTCCCGTACCAGCGTTTCGTCTGCCGCGCGCCCTGTCGGACGCGTGTTCAGACCCCGTTGCAGCTGTCACAATAGTAATTAAGACGTGAGTATGTTTGTTTATGAAACTCGCTTGCGCTCGTTTCATAATTTTCATACGAGCGTCCTAATTACCATTATAGGCAAGTTTCATACGACTTTTTATGCTCGACCATATTTCTAACTTGAAATTATTCAGAAGTATTCATTATTTGTATCTGACTGAAGATCGGAAGTGACCTTGTGCATAGCTCATAAATTGTGAGATGTGCGCAGACGCGAAAGTATTGATTTTTTTCGAGGAAAAATAATGTCATTGACCTTGATGTAATGTAGAGAATAACATGAACTAATTTTGATATAACCTGGAAATTGATTTAGAATTGAAAAACGAGATGACAAATTGAATTTATTTGAATATTATTTACAATTAACGCTAATTATTATAGTAACAGAACATAACCTTCTGCGACAGTATTGGATTTCCAGCCTCCGTGACTTTTCGCTAATTCTCTTTCGATTGCATATCCGAGAATAATCGATACTTGCGGTTTTATAACGGTAGAAAGCTGACCTGTCATTGGCTGAACAGTTGTAACCTGAGTCGTCATTGGCTGAAAGACCTGACCTTTAATGAGTAGGTGTACTTTAATGACATGCATTCAAGTTCTGCTACCAGGTGTATAATTACTGCATTTCGGCATGGTCGAGCATAAAATTATTTATTTAATTATGTCCTTTGTTAAACACGTAGGCTAATTGGACAAGCGGAGGTTGAAGTGCTCATGCCTATTTTACTACAGAAATAACTTACGAATTTCTTCATGCAGTATCATGGGACGCCAAGATACGTCTGAATCCGAAGGCTTGTTAGGCTACCACATGGCCTGCATTACTCCATCCCCAGATAACATGTTGTGGCATTGAATGAATCTGTTGCTTTCGTAACTGGAGGAATTCCGGCAGTTGAATTATAATCGACATTTCTTAGAAGGCCCTTGTGTCAGGAAATTATATTTAATTCTTTGCCAACGACAGCGTTGTAAGATGTAATGCATCCAACCCATCAACACCAAACTCTGGCCAGGGCACTCAACAGCTAAAGAGCAGTTTCAGACCTGCACGGAAGACACGGTTCTATGTTCAAATCCTGTCTAGGACGCAGTTATTTATCCGTTATCAATCTGATGGTCTGTATTTTTTTAGTCGGTTATTTAACGACGCTGTATCAACTACTAGGTTCAACGCAAGGCAGTAAAATATGTCAAAATGGGGAAGGGACATGGTGAGGAGATAGTAAAAGACTTAGGGTGGGAACTTCTCAAATCAAGGCGACGAAAAACCGGATTCACCGCATTGTTTAAGGCACAAGTGGGGCACAAAGCATGGACCGATATCAATGCTAGATTAGCAACACCATCATACTTAGGAAGGGCTGATCATATTAGGAAGTTTAAATATAGAAAACAAAGAACGGACATGGCAAAATTTTCCTTTGTTAACCGCACAATAGTAGACTGGAACAGCTTACCTGCGGCAATCTTTCAGGGTGGTCCTCTCAAAATCAATACATTTAAGGAAAGGTTAAGAAGATTAGACTGAAAATGTAATTGGAGGTGCAGTGTAATTATTTAAGTTGTGTCATGTAATTGAGTTGATATGTAATTAATTAAGATGATATGTAATTAAGTTGATATGTAATTTAGTTGATATGTAATTAATTAAGATGATATGTAATTAAGTTGGTATGTAATTAATTAAGGTGATATGTAATTACTTAAATTGGTAATAGTTGGGTGAAATAGAAGTACTTATAAGTTAGATTTACTTTTGCTTATCGTAGGCGTTATTATAGAATAGTTTTTATTTATAGTCCTAGGTTTATTGCATCTACTATTTATAGATTTACGTTTATTTCATTTTATTTCATGTAATTGTAATTATTGTATAGTATATATCACTGCCACCGGGTGTATACCCAATTGTAGTGTTAATAAATACATACATACATACATACATACATACATACATACATACATACATACATACATACATACATACATACATACATACATACATACATACATACATACATACATACATACATACATACATACATACATACATACATACATACATACATACATACATACATACATACATACATTTAGCGTCGACGGGATTGGTGATAGCGAGATGGTATTTGGCGAGATGAGGCCGAGGATTCGCCATAGATTACCTGGCATTCACCTTACAGTTTGGGAAAACCTCAGAAAAAACCCAACCAGGTAATCAGCCCATGCGGGAATCGAACCCGCGCCCGAGCGCAACTTCAGACCGGCAGGCAAGCGCCTTAACCCACTGAGCCACGCCGGTGGCTTGTATTTTCTTAACTTGGAGGCACGAAAGACTGACTGCTGTTTTTAAGCCATGTCAGGTCGAGAGCAATGAAGAAAAAATGTACTTATAGGCCATTCGTTATCTTGTGGAACCTTTCTGCGTGTCAGGGGAAGAAGAAAGTGAACTGAGAAGCTTCCTTCACTCCCTACGCTTCTACTTGTAGCCAGCGAGCTCTCTTACCTCCACCATAAGGTTATTACTATATGCTACGGCACACAAGTATTTGGTTTCACGAGATAACGAATGATCTATAAAGCAAATCTTCAAGATTTCTCAGCATCGCAAGTTGGTGGTGATAGTAGTAATGACAATAACTGTAACATTAATATTAATTTTATTTTTTTTATTTATTTTATTTATTTAACCTGGTAGAGATAAGGCCATCAGGCCTTCTCTTCCCCTCTACCAGGGGATTATGACTACAATATTAAGAATACAATTACATATAATTACAATTAATATTAAATTTACAAATACAATAAAAATCAAAGTACTAAAAGATTAACTGATTAGTAAAAGCTAGACAGTTTATTGTAAAAGTTAAGAAGAGAGAAGCATTTCTTTTATTGATTAAGTAAAAATTAAACCTACTCTACGCAGTAAGAAAATACTTAATAAGCTTGCTTTTGGACGCTACTAAATTCCGACAGTCTTTGATGTCACTGGGTAGGGTAGTCCACAAGCGCGAGAGCGAGATTGTGTATGATGATGAATACGATGATGTCTTATGTGTTGGTATGGCTAGTATGCGGCTATTTTGCGTGCGTGTGAAGAGATTATGATATGATGACAGGTAACTGAAACGGGAGGCAAGGTAGGTAGGTGTAGAGGTGTGAAGGACTTGGAAAAGGAGAGCAAGGGAATGGAAATTTCTACGTTCGTTAAGCCGTAGCCAGTTTAGAGTTTGGAAGGATGGGGTAATGTGGTCAGCGCGACGGACATCGCAGACGAAGCGAACACAAGGATTATGAACACGTTGTAATTTTTGCGACTGGTTGACATTGAGGTCAGTCAGTAGAAAATCCCAATAATCGAAGTGGGGCATTACTAGTGTTTCCACTAGTATTTTCTTGAGTGATAGCGGAAGGAATTTTCGAATGCTGTTTAAGGAATGTAGTAATAGTAATAGTACGTAGTAAGAGTAATAGTAGAAATGAGAGTATAAAGTGGGCCATAGCTCACCGGCCGTGGCCGGAGGGGAACATTACAGGGGAAGCTGGGAGTGGGGACGTAGTGAAACTGATAAGAGGTGGTACAGTCTAAAGGGCTGCAGGAGTCAATACGGGTATAGTGATTCGTTAATGTTTTTATGAAGCTTGTAGTGTAGACGTTATCAGTTCAGAAACTGGCGAATAGGGGGCGCGGTTTCAAGTAGCTTTGGAGTGAGTAGAGCTGAGACGAGATGTTATGGCACCAACATGCGCGAAGTTTTAAATTGCCGGCCAGCAGGGTAGAGGAGTGGGGGTTGTTTGGGTTACGGTTCTCAAGCTCAGAACGGCAGGCATATCCGTTTCATCTCTTTCCAAAAACATTCGTCTTACCTTAGTATCACCACTTTCCTACTCAAGAGTCCGAAGGTACCTAATGGAATTACGCCCGCTATTCCATCTTTATATTCTTATTCTCCGTCCGAATCAGACGACTGATCTGTACTGGAATCAGATGTCCCTAAGTCTATGGAAATGTTCTCAAAAATACTGTCCATCACGTGCTCAATTTCAATGTAATTGTTCTCTACTTTCTTCACATAATCATACACTGATATCCATTCTTGGAAGAAGCGATTGCAGAGTCGGCCTCTGCTTATGTGTAGCGTAGAAATTATAGATGAGTCTTCTTAGGACTTCCTCATCAAAACTGTCTACAGCTGCAACAATCTTCTTCTTCGGCTGTGATTTTTCCGGACTGGAGAAAGAATCTGCTGTTCCTGCCTCAATATTTTCCCCTTCTTTCCTGATTCTTGCCAAGGTTCGCTTTGAAATACCAGTGGCAGCCAGTACTCTTGCACACACGCTTTTCAATGGAATTGGTATTCCGTTTACAGTCTCTTCTGACAAGAATTTCCATACATTGTATGCTATTTCATGTCCTTGACTATGAACTACTCTATGATTTCACACCTTAGACAATGCCATAATGAGGGCGGTCAGAAGGACAATGTTTTCAGTACTAGCAGTAGCGGTAGTAGCAGAACGATCTGAACACTCGGAATGCTAGTAACCAACTAACCCAACATCCCTCCAGTTTAATGTGAGGGCGAGTCCAAGTAAACGAACTAAAATACGTCTCTCGCGCCGGTGCCATAACTTCTCGTCCGGGCTCTAACGGTTGATGCATTCCTTATGCATTCTTCAAGGGCGGGGTGAGGTGAGTCCCATATAACTTAATAGTAGTAATTGGCTGTACTAGTAACGTGAATAGGAATAGGAATAAGAGTGAGAGTATAACGCTCTAATGATTGAGCTACCCAGGAACTACACCAGACACCAGCTCAATCTTTTTCCCCTGATGGCACGGCTATATCGTCCTATTTCATTACTGTGTGAGTTGGGTAATCAAAATTTAAGATTGGAAACAAGTACAATTAGAGGGATTAAAATCCTTACAAAGAATGAGAAGAATGGATCAAATAGGCCTACTGAAAAGAATGAGAGGAACTTAAAGTAACTGCCCTCCAAAACCAAGTACCGTAGAAGAGGGTAAAGTCGATTAAAATTTTGCAATTTTTTTATGATGTTGAGGTTATGCAATGGAGCGAAGTTCCTCAGAAAATAGCATTTTGTCGTCATATCCTTCACTTATGAAGACACGTTACAAGAATTGAATTACAATCTAACAAAAACTGATTTTTTTATTTGACTTGTGATCGAAGTTACCTGCTTAAATAGGGTAAAGTCGATCACCATTGAATTTTTTGTTTAAGATCGATTTTAAAATATTGAGGAGTAAAGTCGATCACTTATTATGTTTTTAAACAACAAATTAAGTGTATTACATATATTTTATTTGTTATAAGGGGTGTAAAAACAATAATAATCTACAATATATGCCTATAGCATTATACAGTGTATCTTCTGTTACTCTTATCATACTCTTCGATACAATTAGGCCTATAGGTCTCCACTGTACAAACGTTACTATGATTGCCAACTTATAAAACATAAAAACACATTTTAATGCTTTATATACCAACAAACAAAGTTTTAAGAATTCAAAATTTACATTGAAATACCACACTTCAATTATAATCTAAAATGTAATTCAACATTGCTTAGGTTTATATCAGATGTTATTTGAAATCTTCCCTTCCTCATGTCATTTTAGAAACTACGTTGTTCCCATGGTCAGATACATAAGGGTGTACAAACTATGTTCCTTTGGCACTGCTTCTCTTACGCAAGAAATTCACCATAATTTCGTCTTCCTCTTTCCCCACTATCCCATCAATATAAGCTATACTATGATACTTTTCTGTTTATAAGTGTTAGTTGGAGGTATTTCGGTGAACAATTTATTCTTCCTGCTGGTCCTATCTGCTTCGAGTAGGTCGATGGCATGATCGACTTAACCCTACAAAGGTACAAGTTTTCTTAAAATAATAAGTTTCAATACTAACATTTACAAACTGCAAAACTATTATTTCAGGATACAATCTCAACGAAAAGTACTTACGTATACTTCCTGTCTCCTTTCACTGCTGACGATAATTTAGAGTTTGTAAGACTTTGTTTTCATTTAAGAGAAAAAGTTGAGAATAACAATTTTCACTTCAACGGTAATTACACAGTGTTATCATTGTTGGCATTCGCAGGCTTTTTGTTGTCCCTCTCGCTTACATTTGCAATGTCAGGCAATGAAGTCAGCATAACAAAATTTTAACAAGTAACTGAGAAAATATATAATTTTCAATAAAAATCGCAAATGATCGATTATACACCCACTGATTGACTTTACCCACTTCTATGGTACAGTAGTAAGAACTTTGAAAGAGTGGAAGGATCTCCTTCTAAGAATGAAGAAGACAAGATTCTGTGCTTTAACCGTGAAGGGTAAAAGTGATGGTGCATATATAATGATCCTGACGGGAGGTAACTCATCACACTAAACTATAAAAGAAGTGTCAGCCAGAGAAAAATGCATTGCTATGTGAGGCGGTTAGCTAAGCACAAACTAGAACCCTATTGACTGATTTTGTATACAAATTAGTATTAGAGGACAGATCTAGTGCAAGGAAAACATAAGAATGGGCATGTAACTTTAGGAACGAAAGTATTCGGCCTTAATGTGATGTAGATGTAATTCGAGTCACAATTTTGGGTTGCGTTATAAGTGAGGAGCAGGTCGGGATAATTACCGACTTCTCTGCTCAATTGTCTCCTCTTCGTGATTGCATGAATAATGGAAACAACTTGAATAAAAGAACAGAAGATTCAGACTGCTTCCTAAATTTAATTTCTTGACGCAAGGACTTCTCAGAAATGTAGAATGTAATTCTACTGGCCTGAATTCCTCGTGATACGAAATCGAGAGATCTGTCTGCCGCCATTACACGCTGTCTCGAGATAAATAATCCACACCACATGGCAACAGACGTTTCTTGCGTTAAATTTCTCAACAGTTGATTCGTGGATTTTAAATTAACTAATGAAAAATGGCAAATTAGACCTATAAGCTATTTTGATATCACCAAAAACTATAAACGAGTGAGCGATAAAAATAATATGAGAAGCATCGTTTCAAAACTTGTTTTGTCCATTCTTGAACATGATGATGATGATGATAATAATAATCATATTATTAATTATTATTAGTATTAATTATTATTATTATTAGTATTATTATTAATTGTATTTCTTCCGTTCACACCTGTGGTCAGCGCATCTGGCCGCGAAACCAGTTGACCCGGGTTCGAATCCCGGTCGAGGCAAGTTACCTGGTTGAGGTTTCTCCGGGCTTTTCCATCAACCCAATACGAGCAAATGCTGGGTAACTTTCGGTGCTGGACCCCGACTCATTTCACCGACATTATCACCTTCGAATAATTTCAAGGGAAAAATTGTTCCGGGGCCGGGTATCGAACCCGGGACTTCTGGTTGAACGTACCAGCGCTCTGCCACTGAGCTACATGGGAACTCTACCCGACACCGTCTCAACTTTCCCCCTTATATCCACACAACTCGCGTGGGCTGACGAAACGCCAGAGACCCACATCGAGTGCACATAAACTCTGTGTGTCGGGTAGAGTTCCCGTGTAGCTCAGTGGCAGAGCGCTGGTACGTTCAACCAGAGGTCCCGGGATCGATACCCGGCCCCGGAACAATTTTTCCTTGAAATTATTCAAATCTGCTTTACAGGAAGCTTTACCTGAAAGATTAGATTTGCATATTATCACCTTCATTTCATTCAGACGCTAAATAACCTAGATGTTGATACAGCGTCGTAAAATAACCCAATAAAATAAAAAATAGGCCTAAATAAAAATTGTATTTTTCATTAATTGTGTTTATTATTAATTGTCATTATTGAGTGTAATTAGTTACCACTGCCACCGGCTATATACCCATTGCAGTGTGAATACATACATACATACATACATACATACATACATACATACATTAATACATACCATACATACACACATACATACATACATACATACATACATACATTAATACATACCATACATACATATTCACACATACATAAAAGAAGAACAGACACATACATAAGATGTGCATACACACATACAAAAGAAAGAAGAATCCTACGACATACATACATACATACACACATACACACACATACATACATACATACATACATACATACATACATACATACATACATACATACATACATACATACATACATACATACATACATATACACAATCAAAATTGTAAATATCTTGTTCACATACATACATACATACATACATACATACATACATACACATATAATACATACATACATACATACACACATACATACACACATACATACATACATACATACATACACACATACATACACACATACATACATACATACATACATACATACACACATACATACATACACACATACATACATACATACATACACATACATACATACATACACATATAATACATACATACATACATACATACATACATACATACATACATACATACATACATACATACATACATACATACATACATACATACATACATAAGCTTACATACATAAACAAGTAATTGGTCTCAATAAACCGTTCCGTCTTCAAAGAAAATTTTATGGATCTATGAACTGTTCTGTCCATCTCATTGGTGGTCTTCCTTGCAATCTTTTCCCTGTTCATTTGTATTTATAAAATCTTTGGTTCCATTCTTTCAACATGATGGAACCAATGTAATTGATAATCTTCAATTTTATCTAAGATGTTAAAAATGTTTCATTCTTTCTTCATGCCACTATTCCTAATACGTTCTGTCCTCTTACATCCTGCAATCCCGCGAAGGAAACCCATCTCTATCACCTCTATTCTTCTTGTTTGTTGTTTAGTTAATATCCAACATTCTGAGCCATAAAGTAATGCAGGTACAGCCATAACTTTGTAGAATTTTAGAATTGTGTCTGTTTGTGTTTTTTTTTCATAGCGTTCTTTTTATCGTCCGCTCATATTTTGAAACATATTTAACTTTATGTCCAGATATAAGATATTATTAAAACTAATAGGTCATTAAATCCTAGGTATTTAAAGTTACTAACTTGTTCAAGAGGTGAATAATTTAAAAATATTTTACAAGGAACTGAGATTTTGCGTTGAAAAGCTATGACTTTCGTTTTCTTTGCTGATATTACCATGTTATACCTTTACCAATACCTTATTTAATCCATGCATTGCTATTTGTAAGCTATCTTCTGAATTTGTTATTGTCACCTGGTCGTCCGCAAATAAAAGGGTTGTTGCTAAAATATTTATATTAAAATATTATCCATTAAAATGTTCTTACATTTCAATTATGGCTTCGTCAAATATAAAGGTTAAAAAAGTACTGGTGAGAGTGGGCATCCCTGTCTCACTCCTTGAGTTATTGTAATTGGGCATGAGCTTCTAATGTCGGAACATTCTATTTGAATTTTGGTATCTATGTATAAACTTCTTGCAGCTCTTATAAGGTGTCGTGGGAATCCTTTGTTCTCCATTATCTCTCAGAATTTGCTTTTGACTAATCGATCGAACGCTTTCGCATAATCTATAAATACAATGAAACTCAATTTGTTGAATTTAAAATAATAATAATAATAATAATAATAATAATAATAATAATAATAATAATAATAATAATAATATTATAATAATAATAATAATTATTATTGATTGATTTATTTATTGATTGATTGACTGATTGATTGATTGATTGATTGATTGATT